>CM055128.1:200773839-201035276 GCA_029206835.1 Rana muscosa | reverse complement strand
AGAGAGAGGTGGGGCAGAGAGAGAGAGAGAGAGGTGGGGCAGAGAGAGAGAGGGGTGGGGCAGAGAGAGAGAGAGGTGGGGCAGAGAGAGAGAGGTGGTGCAGAGAGAGAGAGAGGAAGAGAGAGAGAGAGAGGGGGAGAAAGGTGGGGCAGAGAGAGGGGGTGGGGCAGAGAGAGAGAGGGGGGGTGGGGCAGAGAGGGAGAGGTGGGGCAGAGAGAGGGAGAGGTGGGGCAGAGAGAGAGAGAGAGGTGGGACAGAGAGAGAGATGGGGCAGAGAGAGAGAGGAAGAGAGAGAGAGAGGGGGGAGAAAGGTGGGGCAGAGAGAGAGGGGGGGGAGAAAGGTGGGGCAGAGAGAGAGGAGGTGGGGGCAGAGAGAGGGAGAGGTGGGGCAGAGAGAGAGAGAGAGGTGGGACAGAGAGAGAGAGGTGGGGCAGAGAGAGAGGTGGGCAGAGAGAGAGAGAGGTGGGGCAGAGAGAGAGAGAGAGAGAGAGAGAGAGAGGTGTGGCAGAGAGAGAGAGAGAGGTGGGGCAGAGAGAGAGAGAGAGAGAGAGAGGGTCAGAGAGAGAGGGGTGGAGCAGAGAGAGAGGGTCAGAGAGAGAGAGGTGGGGGAGAGAGAGAGGTGGGAGGGTGGGAGAGAGAGAGGTGGGGCAGAGAGAGAGAGAGAGAGAGAGAGGTGGGGCAGAGAGAGAGGTGGGCAGAGAGAGAGAGAGGTGGGGCAGAGAGAGAGAGAGAGAGGTGGGGCAGAGAGAGAGAGAGAGAGAGAGAGAGAGGTGGGGCAGAGAGAGAGAGAGAGAGGGTCAGAGAGAGAGAGGGGTGGGGCAGAGAGAGAGAGGGTCAGAGAGAGAGAGAGGTGGGGGAGGAGAGAGAGGTGGGAGGGTGGGAGAGAGAGAGGTGGGGCAGAGAGAGAGAGAGAGAGAGGTGGGGCAGAGAGAGAGAGAGAGGTGGGGCAGAGAGAGAGAGAGAGAGGTGGGGCAGAGAGAGAGAGAGAGAGGGTGGGGGCAGAGAGAGAGAGAGAGGTGGGGCAGAGAGAGAGAGAGAGAGAGGTGGGGCAGAGAGAGAGAGGTGGGGCAGAGAGAGAGAGAGGTGGGGCAGAGAGAGAGGTGGGGCAGAGAGAGAGGGAGAGGACAGAGAGAGGCGGGGCAGAGAGAGAGGCTGGGCAGAGAGAGGCGGGGCAGAGAGAGAGGCGGGGAGAGAGAGAGGCGGGGGAGAGAGAGGCGGGGGGAGAGAGAGGCGGGGAGAGAGAGAGAGAGGTGGGCAGAGAGAGAGAGAGGTGGGGCAGAGAGAGAGAGGTGGTGCAGAGAGAGAGAGGAAGAGAGAGAGAGAGGGGGAGAAAGGTGGGGCAGAGAGAGAGAGAGAGGTGGGGCAGAGAGAGAGGTGGGGCAGAGAGAGAGAGAGGTGGGGCAGAGAGAGAGAGAGAGAGAGAGGTGGGGCAGAGAGAGAGAGAGGTGGGGCAGAGAGAGAGAGAGATGTGGGGCAGAGAGAGAGAGAGAGGTGGGGCAGAGAGAGAGGTGGGACAGAGAGAGAGAGAGAGAGGTGGGGCAGAGAGAGAGAGAGAGAGGTGGGGCAGAGAGATAGAGATAGAGAGAGAGAGAGGTGGGGCAGAGAGATAGAGATAGAGAGAGAGAGGTGGGGCAGAGAGAGAGAGATAGAGAGAGAGAGGTGGGGCAGAGAGAGAGAGGAGAGAGGTGGGGCAGAGAGAGAGAGGAGAGAGGTGGGGCAGAGAGAGAGAGGAGAGAGGTGGGGCAGAGAGAGAGAGAGAGGTGGGGCAGAGAGAGAGAGGTGGGCGCAGAGAGAGAGGTGGGGGGGAGAGAGAGAGGTGGGGGGGAGAGAGAGAGGTGGGGGGGAGAGAGAGAGAGAGGGGTGGGACAGAGAGAGGGGTGGGGCAGAGAGAGAGAGCAGAGAGAGAGAGGGTCAGAGAGGGAGAGAGGTGGGAGGGGTGGGAGAGAGAGAGGTGGGGCAGAGAGAGAGGTGGGAGGGTGGGAGAGAGAGAGAGGTGGGGGAGAGAGAGGTGGGACAGAGAGCGAGAGAGAGAGAGCAGAGAGAGAGGGGCAGAGAGAGGGGGCAGACAGGGAGAGAGAGAGAGGTGGGGCAGAGAGAGAGAGAGAGGTGGGGCAGAGAGAGAGAGAGAGGGGGGTGGGTTAGAGAGAGAGAGAGATAGAGAGGGGTGGGTTAGAGAGAGAGAGAGAGAGATAGAGAGGGGTGGGACAGAGAGAGAGTGAGCGAGAGGGAGAGATGGGGCAGAGAGAGAGCGAGAGAGATGGGGCAGAGAGAGAGCGAGGGAGAGATGGGGCAGAGAGAGCGAGAGAGATGGGACAGAGAGAGAGCGAGAGAGATGGGGCAGAGAGAGCGAGAGATAGCGAGAGAGATCGAGAGAGAGAGGTGGGGCAGAGAGAGAGAGATGGGGCAGAGAGAGAGAGATGGGGCAGAGCGAGAGATGGGGCAGAGAGAGCGAGGTGGGGCAGAGAGAGCGAGGTGGGGCAGAGAGAGCGAGGTGGGGCAGAGAGAGCGAGGTGGGGCAGAGAGAGCGAGAGGTGGGGGAGAGAGAGGGGTGGGCAGAGAGAGAGAGGAGTGGGGCAGAGAGAGAGAGCAGAGAGAGAGCAGAGAGAGAGAGGGTCAGAGAGAGAGAGGGGCAGAGAGGGAGAGAGGTGGGAGGGTGGGAGAGAGAGGTGGGGGAGAGAGAGAGGTGGGGGAGAGAGAGAGGTGGGGGGAGAGAGAGAGGTGGGAGGGTGGGAGAGAGAGAGGTGGGGCAGAGAGAGCGAGAGAGAGAGCAGACAGAGAGAGGGAGAGAGGGGGCAGAGAGAGGGGGCAGAGAGGGAGAGAGAGATAGAGAGGGGTGGGGCAGAGAGAGAGAGAGGTGAGAGAGGGAGAGATGGGGCAGAGAGAGTGAGCGAGAGGGAGAGATGGGGCAGAGAGAGTGAGCGAGAGGGAGAGATGGGGCAGAGAGAGTGAGCGAGAGGGAGAGATGGGGCAGAAAGAGAGAGCGAGAGAGATGGGGCAGAGAGAGCGAGAGAGATGGGGCAGAGAGAGCGAGAGAGAGCGAGCGAGAGAGGTGGGGCAGAGAGAGAGAGAGATGGGGCAGAGAGAGAGAGGGGGGCAGAGAGAGAGAGGGGGCAGAGAGAGAGGGGGCAGAGAGAGAGGGGGCAGAGAGAGAGATAGAGAGGCGGGGCAGAGAGAGGCGGGGCACAGAGAGAGAGAGGTGGGGCAGAGAGAGAGAGAGAGGTGGGGCACAGAGAGAGGGAGAGAGGTGGGGCACAGAGAGAGAGAGAGAGGTGGGGCACAGAGAGAGAGAGAGAGAGAGAGGTGGGGCACAGAGAGAGAGAGAGGTGGGGCACAGAGAGAGAGAGAGGTGGGGCACAGAGAGAGAGGTGGGACAGAGAGAGAGGTGGGACAGAGAGAGAGAGAGGTGGGACAGAGAGAGAGAGGTGGGACAGAGAGAGAGAGGTGGGACAGAGAGAGAGAGGTGGGACAGAGAGAGAGAGGTGGGGCAGAGAGAGAGAGAGAGAGAGGTGGGGCAGAGAGAGAGATAGAGAGGGGTGGGTTAGAGAGAGAGAGAGAGATAGAGAGGGGTGGGGCAGAGAGAGAGTGAGCGAGAGGGAGAGATGGGGCAGAGAGAGAGTGAGCGAGCGAGAGGGAGAGATGGGGCAGAGAGAGAGCGAGAGAGATGGGGCAGAGAGAGAGAGCGAGAGAGATGGGGCAGAGAGAGAGAGCGAGAGAGATGGGGCAGAGAGAGCGAGAGAGAGCGAGAGAGAGAGGTGGGGCAGAGAGAGAGAGAGAGATGGGGCAGAGAGAGAGATGGGGCAGAGCGAGAGCGAGAGGGCGAGATGGGGCAGAGAGAGCGAGGTGGGGCAGACAGAGCGAGAGGTGGGGGAGAGAGAGAGGGGTGGGGCAGAGAGAGAGAGAGAGGGGTGGGGCAGAGAGAGAGCAGAGAGAGAGCAGAGAGAGAGAGCAGAGAGAGAGAGGGCAGAGAGGGTGGGAGGGTGGGAGAGAGAGAGAGAGGTGGGAGGGTGGGAGAGAGAGAGAGGTGGGGGGAGAGAGAGAGGTGGGAGGGTGGGAGAGAGAGAGGTGGGGCAGAGAGAGCGAGAGAGAGAGAGCAGGCAGAGAGAGGGAGAGAGGGGGCAGAGAGAGGGGGCAGAGAGGGAGAGAGAGGTGGGGCAGAGAGAGAGAGTAGGAGAGGGGTGGGGGCAGAGAGAGAGAGGTGAGAGGGAGAGATGGGGCAGAGAGAGAGTGAGCGAGAGGGAGAGGTGGGGCAGAGAGAGAGCGAGAGAGGTGGGGGCACAGAGAGAGAGAGAGGTGGGGCACAGAGAGAGAGAGAGAGAGAGGTGGGGCACAGAGAGAGAGAGGAGAGGTGGGGCACAGAGAGAGAGAGAGAGAGGTGGGGCACAGAGAGAGAGAGAGAGAGGTGGGGCACAGAGAGAGAGGTGGGGCACAGAGAGAGAGAGAGAGGTGGGGCACAGAGAGAGAGAGAGAGGTGGGGCACAGAGAGAGAGGTGGGACAGAGAGAGAGAGAGAGGTGGGGCACAGAGAGAGAGAGGTGGGGCACAGAGAGAGAGGTGGGGCAGAGAGAGAGAGAGGTGGGGCAGAGAGAGAGAGAGGTGGGGCAGAGAGAGAGAGGTGGGGCAGAGAGAGAGAGGTGGGGCAGAGAGAGAGAGTTGGGGCAGAGAGAGAGAGAGTTGGGGCAGAGAGAGAGAGTTGGGGCAGAGAGAGAGAGTTGGGGCAGAGAGAGAGAGGTGGGGGCAGAGAGAGAGAGAGGTGGGGCAGAGAGAGAGAGATAGAGGTGGGGCAGAGAGAGAGGTGAGAGAGAGAGAGGTGGGGCAGAGAGAGAGAGAGGTGGGGCACAGAGAGAGAGAGGTGGGGCACAGAGAGAGAGAGAGGTGGGGCACAGAGAGAGAGAGAGAGGTGGGGCACAGAGAGAGAGAGAGGTGGGACACAGAGAGAGAGAGGTGGGGCAGAGAGAGAGAGGTGGGGCAGAGAGAGAGGTGGGGCAGAGAGAGAGAGAGAGGTGGGGCAGAGAGAGAGGTGGGGCAGAGAGAGAGAGCAGAGAGAGAGCAGAGAGAGAGAGGGTCAGAGAGAGAGAGAGAGGGCAGAGAGGGAGAGAGGTGGGAGGGTGGGAGAGAGAGGTGGGGGAGAGAGAGAGGTGGGGGAGAGAGAGAGGTGGGGGAGAGAGAGGTGGGAGGGTGGGAGAGAGAGAGGTGGGGCAGAGAGAGCGAGAGAGAGAGCAGACAGAGAGAGGGAGAGAGAGGGGCAGAGAGAGGGGGCAGAGAGGGAGAGAGAGATAGAGAGGGGTGGGGCAGAGAGAGAGAGAGGTGAGAGAGGGAGAGATGGGGCAGAGAGAGTGAGCGAGAGGGAGAGATGGGGCAGAGAGAGTGAGCGAGAGGGAGAGATGGGGCAGAAAGAGAGAGCGAGAGAGATGGGGCAGAGAGAGCGAGAGAGATGGGGCAGAGAGAGCGAGCGAGAGAGGTGGGGCAGAGAGAGAGAGATGGGGCAGAGAGAGAGAGGGCAGAGAGAGGTGGGGCAGAGAGAGAGATAGAGAGAGAGAGGCGGGGCAGAGAGAGGCGGGGCACAGAGAGAGAGAGGTGGGGCAGAGAGAGAGAGAGAGAGAGAGGTGGGGCACAGAGAGAGGGAGAGAGGTGGGGCACAGAGAGAGAGAGGTGGGGCACAGAGAGAGAGAGAGAGAGGTGGGGCACAGAGAGAGAGAGAGAGAGGTGGGGCACAGAGAGAGAGAGAGAGATGTGGGGCACAGAGAGAGAGAGAGAGAGGTGGGGCACAGAGAGAGAGAGGTGGGGCACAGAGAGAGAGAGAGAGAGGTGGGGCACAGAGAGAGAGAGGTGGGGCACAGAGAGAGAGAGAGAGGTGGGGCACAGAGAGAGAGGTGGGGCACAGAGAGAGAGGTGGGGCACAGAGAGAGAGGTGGGACAGAGAGAGAGGTGGGACAGAGAGAGAGGTGGGACAGAGAGAGAGAGAGGTGGGGCAGAGAGAGAGAGAGGTGGGGCAGAGAGAGAGAGAGAGAGAGGTGGGGCAGAGAGAGAGATAGAGAGGGGTGGGTTAGAGAGAGATAGAGGGGTGGGTTAGAGAGAGAGAGAGAGAGAGAGAGAGGGGTGGGGCAGAGAGAGAGTGAGCGAGAGGGAGAGATGGGGCAGAGAGAGAGCGAGAGAGATGGGGCAGAGAGAGAGCGAGAGAGATGGGGCAGAGAGAGAGAGCGAGAGAGATGGGGCAGAGAGAGAGAGCGAGAGAGATGGGGCAGAGAGAGCGAGAGAGAGCGAGAGAGAGAGGTGGGGCAGAGAGAGAGAGAGAGAGATGGGGCAGAGAGAGAGATGGGGCAGAGCGAGAGCGAGAGGGCGAGATGGGGCAGAGAGAGCGAGGTGGGGCAGACAGAGCGAGAGGTGGGGGAGAGAGAGAGGGGTGGGGCAGAGAGAGAGAGAGGGGTGGGGCAGAGAGAGAGCAGAGAGAGAGCAGAGAGAGAGAGGGTCAGAGAGAGAGAGGGCAGAGAGGGAGAGAGGTGGGAGGGTGGTAGAGAGAGAGAGGTGGGGGAGAGAGAGAGGTGGGAGGGTGGGAGAGAGAGGTGGGGCAGAGAGAGCGAGAGAGAGAGAGCAGGCAGAGAGAGGGAGCAGAGAGAGGGGGCAGAGAGGGAGAGAGAGGTGGGGCAGAGAGAGAGAGTAGGAGAGGGGTGGGGCAGAGAGAGAGAGGTGAGAGAGGGAGAGATGGGGCAGAGAGAGAGTGAGCGAGAGGGAGAGATGGGGCAGAGAGAGAGTGAGTGAGAGGGAGAGGTGGGGCAGAGAGAGAGCGAGAGAGGTGGGGCACAGAGAGAGAGAGAGAGAGAGAGGTGGGGCACAGAGAGAGAGAGAGAGGTGGGGCACAGAGAGAGAGAGAGAGAGGTGGGGCACAGAGAGAGAGGTGGGGCACAGAGAGAGAGAGAGAGGTGGGGCACAGAGAGAGAGGTGGGACAGAGAGAGAGAGGTGGGGCACAGAGAGAGAGAGGTGGGGCACAGAGAGAGAGGTGGGACAGAGAGAGAGAGAGGTGGGGCAGAGAGAGAGGGGTGGGGCAGAAAGAGAGGGGCAGAGAGAGAGAGAGAGGGCAGAGAGAGAGAGAGTTGGGCAGAGAGAGGTGGGGCAGAGAGAGAGGGGTGGGGCAGAGAGAGAGAGGTGGGGCAGAGAGAGAGAGAGAGGTTGGGCAGAGAGAGAGAGAGAGAGGTGGGGCAGAGAGAGAGGTGGGGCAGAGAGAGAGAGAGAGGTGGGGCACAGAGAGAGAGAGAGAGAGAGGTGGGGCACAGAGAGAGAGAGAGGTGGGGCACAGAGAGAGAGAGGTGGGGCAGAGAGAGAGAGGTGGGGCAGAGAGAGAGGTGGGGCAGAGAGAGAGAGGTGGGGCAGAGAGAGAGAGGTGGGGCAGAGAGAGAGAGGTGGGGCAGAGAGAGAGGTGGGGCAGAGAGAGAGGTGGGGCAGAGAGAGATAGAGAGAGGTGGGGCAGAGAGAGAGAGAGGCGGGGCAGAGAGAGAGAGGTGGGGCAGAGAGAGAGAGGTGGGGCAGAGAGAGAGAGAGGTGGGGCAGAGAGAGAGAGGTGGGGCAGAGAGAGAGAGAGGGGTGGGGCAGAGAGAGAGAGAGGTGGGGCAGAGAGAGAGAGAGGTGGGGCAGAGAGAGAGAGAGGTGGGGCAGAGAGAGAGAGAGAGAGAGAGAGAGAGAGATGGGGCACAGAGAGAGAGGTGGGGCAGAGAGAGAGAGAGATGGGGCACAGAGAGAGAGGTGGGGCAGAGAGAGAGAGGTGGGGCAGAGAGAGAGAGAGGGGTGGGGCAGAGAGAGAGAGAGAGGTGGGGCAGAGAGAGGCGGGGCAGAGAGAGAGAGAGAGAGAGGTGGGGCAGAGAGAGGCGGGGCAGAGAGAGAGAGAGAGGCGGGGCAGCGAGAGAGAGAGAGGTGGGGCAGAGAGAGCGAGAGAGAGGTGGGGCAGAGAGAGAGAGGCGGGGCAGAGAGAGAGAGAGGCGGGGGAGAGAGAGGCGGGGGAGAGAGAGAGGCGGGGCAGAGAGAGAGGCGGGGCAGAGAGAGAGGCGGGGCAGAGAGAGGCGGGGCAGAGAGAGGCGGGGCAGAGAGAGAGAGGCGGGGTGGGGCAGAGAGAGAGAGGCGGGGTGGGGCAGAGAGAGAGAGGCGGGGTGGGGCAGAGAGAGAGAGGCGGACGGGGCAGAGAGAGAGAGAGAGGTGGGGCAGAGAGAGGTCGGGCAGAGAGAGAGAGAGGGGTGGGGCAGAGAGAGAGAGAGGTGGGGCAGAGAGAGAGAGAGAGGTGGGGCAGAGAGAGAGGTGGGGCAGAGAGAGAGAGGTGGGGCAGAGAGAGAGAGAGGGAGAGGTGGGGCAGAGAGAGAGAGGCGGGGCAGAGAGAGAGAGAGGCGGGGGAGAGAGAGAGGCGGGGGAGAGAGAGAGGCGGGGGAGAGAGAGAGGCGGGGCAGAGAGAGAGGCGGGGCAGAGAGAGGCGGGGCAGAGAGAGGCGGGGCAGAGAGAGGCGGGGCAGAGAGAGAGAGGCGGGGTGGGGCAGAGAGAGAGAGGCGGGGTGGGGCAGAGAGAGAGAGGCGGACGGGGCAGAGAGAGAGAGAGAGGTGGGGCAGAGAGAGGTCGGGCAGAGAGAGAGGGGTGGGGCAGAGAGAGAGAGAGAGAGGTGGGGCAGAGAGAGAGAGAGAGGTGGGGCAGAGAGAGAGGTGGGGCAGAGAGAGAGAGGTGGGGCAGAGAGAGAGAGAGGGAGAGGTGGGGCAGAGAGAGCGAGAGTGAGAGAGAGAGAGAGGTGGGGCAGAGAGAGCTAGAGTGAGAGAGAGAGGTGGGGCAGAGAGAGCGAGAGTGAGAGAGAGAGGTGGGGCAGAGAGAGGTGGGGCAGAGAGAGGTGGGGCAGAGAGAGGTGGGGCAGAGAGAGAGAGAGCGGTGGGGCAGAGAGAGAGCGGTGGGGCAGAGAGAGAGCGGTGGGGGCAGAGAGAGAGAGCGGTGGGGCAGAGAGAGAGAGCGGTGGGGCAGAGAGAGAGAGAGGTGGGGCAGAGAGAGAGAGAGGTGGGGCAGAGAGAGAGAGAGGTGGGGCAGAGAGAGAGAGAGCGGTGGGCAGAGAGAGAGAGATGGGGCAGAGAGAGAGAGAGAGATGGGGCAGAGAGAGAGAGAGAGAGAGATGGGGCAGAGAGAGAGAGAGAGAGATGGGGCAGAGAGAGAGAGAGAGATGGGGCAGAGAGAGAGAAGGAGAAGGAGAGAGAGGGAGAGGGACGGAGAGAGGGAGAGAGAGGGAGAGGGACGGGGAGAGGGAGAGAGAGGGAGAGGGACGGGGAGAGGGAGAGAGAGGGAGAGGGGCGGGGAGAGGGAGAGAGAGGAAATAACTCTCCTGGCTCAGTCTCTTTCTGATAAGTGTCTGTGCAGACGCTTATCACAGGGAGTCAGTCCGATGTGCAGAACTGCGCCCAGTCAGTCAGACCAATATATGTGCTCCATTGTAATGCAGATACTAGTTCATAGGATACTGAAACTGCTGCATTCCTGTGACAAATCACAATTTGTAATTTTTGAGTTTCTGGCGTGCATGCTGCAAATTCTCAACACAGGTGCACTATATTGTTTATATGTTAAATGCACATCACATGTGCACCCCAAAAAAATGTCAGAACAACAATTTTATTGGGGCCATTGTTTCTGGGAGCAAACATTGTGATATATAATGCTGTATCATTCACTTTAACAATGTAGAAAGACCAAAGCCACCCTTCTATCCTCCCCCACTTTATAGGTATCCACTATACTAGCACATATGGGGAGGCTAATAAAGCTCACATTGCAGGTGGTTGGGATGCTTAGACATAATAAGGTGTACTTCTCTATTTTAATTTTTTATTTAAATTACCGTATATACTCTAGTATAAGCCAAGTTTTTCAGCACATTTTTTGTGTGCTGAAAATGCCCCCCCCCCCCCGGCTTATACTCGAGTCTCAATGTGTCCATCTGCAGCCTCATGCACCTGATCGCCCGCCGCTGTGACATGCAGTCAGTCTAGTCAATGGCCGTGCAGTGTAACAAAGCCCTGCCTCCTCCTCGTCCTCGCCTGTGATAGGCAGGACACTGACTCACTGCTGGGAAAAACTGAATCAGTGTTCTGTCACGGACGAGGAGGAGGCAGGGCTTTGTTACACTGCATGGCTGCCGACTAGACTGACTGCATGTCACAGCGCCGGTGTACTGGAGATCAAGGTACATGCAGGCAGATGAACACAGTGAGGCGACCGGCAGATGGACACCGTGAGGCTGCAGGCAGATGGGCACAGTGAGGCTGCAGGCAGATGGGCACAGTGAGGCTGCAGGCAGATGGGCACAGTGAGGCTGCAGGCAGACGGGCACAGTGAGGCATGCAAATGGGCACAGTGAGGCATGCAAATGGGCACAGTGAGGCATGCAAATGGGCACAGTGAGGCATGCAAATGGGCATTGTTGACCCTCTTTTCCACTTACAGTAGCTGCTGCATTTCTCACCCTAGGATTATACTCGAGTCAATATGTTTTCCCATTTTTATTTGTGGTAAAATTAGGTGCCTCGGCTTATATTCGGGTCGGCTTAAACTCGAGTATATACGGTATGTGAATAAACAATTACTTACATATTACATTGTATATGCATCACCATGTCAGGTTGTTGTACAGAGCTGACATTACAATTTAATTTAAAGTGGTTGTAAACTTCAGACATAAAATATGAACATAGCATATCCCTCTATAGTGTGTACTTCTCAATTAAAAGCACTAAGTGTCAGTTCTGTCTGCTACATCATTCCTCTGCTATCAACATGGGTCACTTCTGACACGTTTTCCTGACACCAAGATAAAAATGACGACAAGGGAGGGACCTGCGGCTTATTGACAGCCTCAGCTCTGTTCCTGTGTGCTGTCTGAATGGGGGGGGGGGGGGTCCCTTCCCTCCAATCATCTCTCCTCAATGAGCTCTGCAGAGTGTGACTTCAGCTCTCCGCCCATTTTTTCTAAACTCTCAGACAAGCTTTATAATTCAACACATGGAACAGATGTAGGAGAAGAAAGGGTTGCAGATAGACAGGTACAACTTATGTAAGAGGATTTGTTTCATCACTGGGTATATGTAAGGGTTTACAACCACTTTAAAGTGGGAGTAACTCCCATCTCTGACTTTTACCTATAGGTAAGCCTATAATAAGGCTTACCTATAGGTACTGTAAATAACAGTGTAGAGAATTGCTAAAAGCCCTGTAATTTTTTTGCTGTCTAAAAGAAGATTTTGCTTCAATTTCTATTGAACGAAACCGTCAGTCCACCTTTTATTCATAGCTTTTTTGCAACTGTACAGACCAACAAACAAGAACATTTATATTATAGCAAGTCTTCCAACCCCTCTGATTATCCTCTGTATCCTTTGCTTTTAAAGTTGCTTAATCCCTGGTTCACACTGATGCAGCTTTAAAATTGCACTACTTGCACTTCTGATTTCCTTGCAGCTTGCATAAGTCTATGTAAGTCACAATGAAATCCCCAAACAGTAGTGAAGGAACCATTTTCAAAGTCGCAACAATTTGAACAGTTCCATTGCCGGCAATAGGGTGCGACTTGTCATGCAATTTTGAACTATCAAATCACATGACAAATCACACCAGTGTGAACCAGAGCTTCAGCTACAAATGACCTAAAGTAGTCAGAAGATGGAAACACAAGTAGACAAAATTGATCACAATTTTCACACTGTGTAGCTTGGTGCTGCTCCCCTTAGCCTTCTGTCCTAGGCACATGCCTACAATAGAAAAGTATAATCTAACAAGTTGCTAGCTCTCACTGCATGCAATATATGTTCCTACATACCATTTCACGCAGCTCCAGGTCCAGGCTTTGTATCTGTTTGGTAAGGTAACTCTTCAGAGCTGTCTGGAACCTTGTCATTAAGGGCTGTCAAAAGATAAAAAGGTTTGTCATTTTTTAATTCCATGCATTACATGTTCAGTCAGTCATTCACAAAGACCTGTTGAAAGGCCAACACTGAGGATTCCTTGTAGGATGGAGTAAAGCAGCCCATACAAGGCTCCATTTTCTTTCCTTCCACCACCACAGCCTGGCAAGTAATTGAAGGTAAAAAAAAAATCAGACAGGCTGGTTGTACCCAAATCGATCAATAGATTGACTTGAGTACAATCACCTCGCCCATACATGGATTGAATCTTCTCCGGTCCTTGCTGAAATCGGCTGCATGTATGGCCAGCTTAAGTCTTCATTATTTGCTTGCAGTTGTAATATTAGAGTGTTCCAAAAACAAATATATTTGGCAAATATAAGCAATACATCTTCAAAATTACACTTCTATTTTCCACATATACAGTATAAACTAGGGATGCACTGATACCGATGCGAATACCAAGCATTTGCGCGAGTATCGGTACTTGCGCAAATGCTCCCAATACCGAAACCGACCGATACTTTGCGATGCGATTTACGTCAAAACAAAAATGAATAGACGCAAATAGCACTGCAAAGAATAGCATGCTATTTGAATAGGAATGTGGTGCGATTCCTGTCCGAATTGCATGGTGTGTGTGTGTGTGTGTGTGTGTGTGTGTAAAGAAAGTGAAAAGTGGGCAGTCTATTACTCACAGTACATATTTGTCCAAATGCAAATCACAGCCGCTGGAGGTCCGCCCCCCAGCTGACATCACTTCCGCCCTATACCCACAGGGTCGCGGAACTTCTACTCCAGCCCCTTGAGCGCCATTATCAGAGGGCCCGGGACATCAATTAATATTTTGCATTTAGCCAGATATGTACCGTGATTTTTAAAATTTTTAATAAACTGCCCACTAGGTGGCGCTTTTCTCTTTCTATACAGTAAAACCTTGGATTGCAAGGAACGCAGTTTATAAACGTTTCGCAATGCGAGCTGGTTTGTTTTTTTACAACCCGGACTTGATTTGCTGGGTATGTTGTAACTACATGGTCCTCATCATTTTATCTTTTACCTGGGCAAAGACATGCTGGGATGTGACTTGTACATCTCCAGGCTCTGATTTTAAATGAATACACAGAACACCATGAATCTGTTTTTATATTTTGACCATTGCATTTCACCATTGTGTTAAGTCTTTCCGAGTTCCTGACTTCTCATGGATTTGTTACTTTGTTGTCTATTCTTTGATTGCCACTTTCTTTTACCCATACCTATATGCTGTATTTGTATCCCAAATAAAAATGATCGAATGTCCATTTACTTTCCAGCTGGATGCAACTTGGTGCAGTCCAGTAGGCCTGCCTTTCTCTACTAGTCTCTATTGTAAAATTGCCACACAGCTAGCACACCCTACCTTTGATGCTGAATTTCCCTCACAAGCAATCTGTTTTTTTTCCTTCTTTTAAAATGTCACTAAACCCACATCATAAAAAAAATATTAATAAACGCTGATCATACTCACTCAGTCACTATGAGATTTATTTTCTGTATTCTGCAAAAAAAACTGGTTGATCCTGCTGCTCTATATCTCCCCCTTCTGTTCGTGTCCCCAATTCAGCTAGGGATTTTGCAGCTGTGGTGGCAATGAGACATGTGCGGCTCGTTTTGTTCCGAATTGAAATTCGGACAAATTTATCCGAATTTCCGAATCACAATAGTAACGAATTTAACCAGTTAAGGACCGGAAAGGATTTGTCCCCTTAATGACCAGGCCATTTTTTGCGTTGGGGCACTGCGTCACTTTAACTGACAATTGTGACGTTGTGCGACACTTTACCCAAATGCAATTGACGTCCTTTTTTTCCCACAAACATAGCTTTCTTTTGGTGATATTTGATCACCTCTGAAAAACGGCAATAGGCATATATTGATTGGTTTGCGCGTCTACAAACTATAGGATAGATTTAGGCACTTTTATTTATTTTTTATTGTTTCTACTGGTTATGGCGGCGATCTGCGATTTTTAGCGGCATTGCAGTGGACAAATCTGACCCCAAATGACACTTTTTGGGGATCAGTGACATTATTACATTGATCAGTGATACAAAAATGCACTTATCAATGTAAAAATGACACTGGCAGGGAAGGGGTTAACACTAGGGGGGTTAAATTTGTTCCCTGGGTGTATTCTAACTTTAGGGGGAATGGTCTGCCTGGGACATGACAGAGATCTCTGTTCCCGATGACTGGAAACAGTAGATCTCTCATGTCATGTCATCTGTCAGAATAGTGATCCGCCTTGTTTACAAAGGCAGATCATCATTCTGCCTTTGTAAAATGCGATCGCGGGTCGACGGTGGACATAGAGTCTGCCCGACCCCGCGGGCACGCTCCCGCAGCTTGCGCGAGAGCGCACCGCTGCCAGCGTGCGTCTGCACGAGCCGACATACGACAGCGATTCGCGCAGGGGATCCAACCTGACGCAGTACAACTGGCGGTCTTTAATCGGTTAAACAAATCAAACTTTCGGACAAAATTCTAATTCTAATCAAATTCAAAAAGCTTTAGAATAGGAAAAAAAGAATAGAATATAAAATTAAATAGAATGAATATAACCATCTTCAGAAATTTGAATTTCAAATGGAATAGAAAAGAATGAAAAATAAAAGAATATAACAATTTCCCAAAATTCGAATAAAATACATTTAAAATCGAAAAGAAAAGAATAGGATTAGAATAGAAAATAAAAAGAATAGAATATAAAAACATAGAATAGAATAGAAAGAATATAACAATCTTCTGAAATTCAAATTTCAAATGGAATAAATTTGAATAGAATAAAAAAAGAATAGAAATTAAAAGAATATAACCATATCCAAAAATTTGAATAAAATAAATTTGAATAGAAAATAAAATAGAATAGAAGAGAAGAATAGAAAGAATATAACCATCTTTCGAAATTCGAATTTAGAATAAATAAATTTGATTAGAATAGAAAAGAATAGAATGGAAATAAATAGAAAGAACAATATAACAGTTTTCCAAGATGTTAATTTCAAAAAGAATTAATTTGATTTTGAATGGAATTTTATTTGAATGCAATTCGAAACCTTTAAATCATTTAAAATTTAACTAAACAAATGTATGTAAATAACGAATCAAAACAAAAACATAATTTTTTCATTCTGCACGTCTAGTGGCAACTCTATAAAAGCTCAGTTTTCAGTGAGTTTCTATGCTGAGCACTTCCTTCCTACATATTTGAGCAGCTTATGTGGCTATTGAGTCACATACATGTGTGTATACACAGTGGTAAATGACAGTCCACTCCCTCCCTCCTCTTTCATACTCACTAACCAGCTATACACAATGGGGGCAGGATATTACATGTAGATTGATAGAGGCTTCACCTCCTTGTTATTTTAAGATACAGGCTGGAGGGGCGTGACATAGCCTGTGACTGGCAGAAATCCACCGATACCATGTTTCTTGCCCAAAAAAATAATAAAGATTCAATTTCAAATACATATTTGTATGACAAGGTAAACAGTTTGACATTATTTTTATTCTGTATTCCAAAGGCTGTTTTTTATTTTTTCTATTTTGAACATATGACCAGCAGCAGAGGACTAAAAGCTCCTCCAGCTTATGTTTCCCTGCAGACAGGCTGGGAAAGAGGTGGGTCATCTGACAGCTGTATATCGATTAGGAAAAAAGTACTTGGATGTTTTTTTTTTTATTAAAACAATTACAGTGCCATCATCCACATACAGAAATAGAAGGGAGAATGGAATTTAAACAGTGTATGTTTAGTATCACTTTAAGGGGAAAAACGTATCTGAATATTTGCTAGTTGCTCTAGTTTTATTTGTTACAGTTTTTATGACCATATTGCTCAATATTCACCATAAACATTAGTGCTCAAAAGTATGCAGTGAAAGAGAGGAAGTTCAAATGCAGTGGATTTCTGTTTCGTTCAAACTCAAATCTGCTGATACATCTCATCAGGTTCCAAGAACTTACAAGCATTGCGTTTGCTGTGTGCATAAGCACAGGAAATAAAAGCCAAAAAACCCCCAAACCTGCATTTAACAAAGCACATTACTTAGAAGTCATACACCTGCAATATGCAATGAAACTAATTAACAGTATTGGTATAGCTAAGGAACTCTCCTACTGCCCATATTTATATACCCTATGTGGCCTCAGACAGGCCCTGGCACCCAAACTGCATGCAGGAGGTGTTTGTCTTGGAGTCTTCACCTAGCTGCATGTAAACAGCCTATGGAAGTGGATGCAGGGGCATGTACCCGCTATTGAATGGCTGTTAAATTTTGACACGTGACTGTGTCTGTGCAGCAGTTGCATCTGCATCCATTTCCATAGGCTGCCTGCACACAGCTGGGGGTGAATGCAGATGCCAAAACAAACACCTCCTGCATGCAGTATGGGTGCCAACGGTTGTCTGAACAAGGCCGATCTGTAAATGTTTTTTGTAAAAAGATCGTGAGCCCGGGTTCACACTAGCACAATCTCAGAGATCGCATGTAATTTGCACCCGCACTGCAGGTGCCGATCACATGCGATCTCTGAGCAATGCGAGTGCAGCCATACAGTTTTATGGCTGAACTCGCATTGGATTCGCACAGAAAATAGTGCAGGGACTTGTTTTTACCCACACTAGAATCGAATCGCATGGGTGTTCTCACTTATGCAATCCGATTCCTGTGCAAGTTCACTGTTCACACTGCGATCTGAGAGCTAAACTGGGGGTTTCAATAACTTTGTTAATGACACCCGCAGCGGTTCGCACAAGGCAGTGTGAACTGGCTGCGGGAGAGAAGCGATGCTGGAACTGGCGCTGTATTCGCTCTGGTTCCTGTATCACATCAGTGTGAACCCAGGGTCAAAGTGATTACATGTAATATTGATTGCTAGATGAACTGTATATTTTATATTTCTAGCGGTTTGTTTGCTCTGGTTGTGGAAGTTGTCCATGATTCTTACATGATTTGGATCCAAAACCACCAATTCTGATTCTTCATCTTCATCATCCTCTTTCCCTTCATCAGTGGAATTGTTTTCCTCCTTAGGGTCAATAGGTTCTTGTTCCTGCTCATCTTCACCATCATCCAAGTACTGTCTGAATAGATGCAGAGAAGCATATGGGGAGGAAGTCACAACTCCTGTGTCACCGGGGGGAAAAAAAAAAAAATCTAAAAAGACTAAATTGAATAAACTATAAAATACAAATTCTTTGCTATTGAGCAATACAGGATATTTTTATGTGACAAAGGGGGTCGATTCACTAATGTTTACCGGATGCGATAAGGGTATTGTGATGGAGCTAATAAATTGTTGTTATCTCTCGCTCCTAACCACTCAGATATTGTTATTTTTCTTTCCTTCTTTGTTATTTTATTGTTTATGAATATTTCAGCTACTCACATAGTTCACAGCCCTATCCTTAGAAATTTTAGAGTAAATGACCCCCACCCTTGTGAATGATATATTTACAAGGGTCGTTAAAGCACTCCTAAAAGAAAGGGTGGGGGGCAATTTTAAGGAGCACACACACACACACACACTAAGATATATTTATACAATCTTCATTTCAATAAGAAACTTATTGATGCTCATATTGGGAACCAGAAAGTTTAAGTATGCTAGCTATGAATATAAGTTAAAGTATTTCTATATGTGTGTGTGTGTTTTAGTATTCATGCAACAAGATAAGAAGTATTTTCTTTGACTATAAATATGACAGAGGTATTCACTCATTAAATGAGGAACAGATGTTCCCTTCACTCCACTCCCTACTCCTTGACCCCCTCCTTTTCAAGCCCTCCCATGCAATATGGCGCTGAAGCTAAAGAATGTGAAGACACGTGGAAGAACAGACGTCAAGAGGAAGAGGACCATATACAGATGAACCAATGATACACATATCGGATGACGTTTGCTTATGTCACTTTTTTTTGTATAAGGGGCTCTGACCCTGAATAAAGCCCTGTTGGCCTTATTGCTGAGGAAGAGCTCATACTGACAAGTCTGTCTCGGTGTGTGATCCTTTAGCATGCATGCATTCACATCACCTTGAATTTGGGTCAGCGGCAGAATAGAGCATACATCCTGGAATTGGATCAGGGATATATCTATTACATTTTGATGCCCAATGTGGATTCTGGATTCCGTTCTCTGGACGTAGCCGACCTAGTTATGGCTGTCAGCGAATCGAGGCGTGTCTGACGGAATGGAGCCTAATCAACTTCGCAACACGGTAAGTGAATAGTGTTATATTCTTTACCTGTGTTATTCTGGCTCGGTCACCCTCCCTTTCGCTCGCATTCAGTCTGCTCTTCCGAGATCGCCAAAGACAGGTAACTTCTTGTCCAGAGCCGATTTAATAAGACCCTGTCCATCTATTCTGCCGGCTGATATTTTTATGTTATGTTATATGTTCTGTTTTGACTTGAATGTGGCTATTTCAGCGGATGTCTGTATGAGAAGGGGGAGACATAGTTTCCTTGTCAGCAGTCTTTATACTAAGATGCTGGTTTAAGATGATGTCCGGAAATATATAGAGACACAGTTGCCTTGCCTGTCTTTGTACAAAGCCGATTTTGAGAGGGTGTAATAGAGACACAGTTACCTGGTCAGCCCCTGTACAAAGTTCATGGTTGAAAGAGGGTGTCAGGAAATAAATGAATATAGGCACAGGGATTCCTTGTCATTTATGATTAAAGAGAGAGTGCCGGGAAATAAATAGAATGTATGTATAAATACACCTCACTATAGTGAGAGTGTGGGAGAATACGAACCAGGTAGGTTCGGGGTTAAATATTACCTCCATACAGTCAGCAGGGCTGAAATAGCGTGTCATATTCTAACTGTGTATGTGGATTCATGTTTGTGCGTGAAGGTGGATGGGGATACATTTTGGGACAGGAGCTAGGAATAGTCTGGGCCCCCCACCTTTGTCTCTTACTGCAGAGCCTGGATCCTGCGGCTTCCCTTCTCATGAAACCCCTGTATGACAACCTGCAATGTGACCCCTTTGCACTGTCCGAAGAAGCGCTCACTAACTTTCACCTTTTAAAAAAGGCAATAAGCACTGCTCCTGCATTCAGTCTCCCTGATTATGGAAAGCCCTTTCGCCTGTTCATATCTGAGACACAAGGCCACGCCTAAGGGGTGTCGACACAAAGTAATGAACTCCGTAACCGCCCCATCGGTTACTATTCAGCCCACCTGGACCCAGTTGCCAGAGGAGGCCCATCATGTCTCCGAGCAGTTTTTGCTGCCCAGGCCCTGCTGGACAAAACTTCAGATATTGTCCTGGGCCATCCCCTTATGATGCTATCCCCTCACAATATCTCTGCCATTCTGAATCAGGTGCAACCCAAGCATTTATCCTCTGCCCGCCACCTCCGGTTACTGTCAGGGAATGCCTGTGAGACGTTTTGCACACAGACGTGCACAAGCACATAGCCTTTGCCATAGAACGGCGAACGGGTGCGAGCATGCGCGCCAGGTGCCAAACGGCCTATTTAAAGGGAGTCTGGGCTCTTGTGTTTTGCTGACTGATCTTTAGCTGTGTTCCTGAATCCTGCTCGGATCCTGTGTGTCCTCCCAGTATTTAGACCCGGCTAGCTCTTGACCTTGGCTCTGTGTTCTGTTCCTGTACTGTTGCCCATCTCTGATCCGGCTCCGTTCCTGACTCTTGCTCTGTCTATAATTTGGTACCTCGCTGTCCGCCTGCTGAGGAACCTGGCTATCCCTGAGACCTTGCTCCTGTCTATGTTCCTGGTTGCTGTTAACTCTCGGTTACCTGCCTGGCTGTTTCCTGTTCCTGCTCAGCACATCACAGTCTACTGCAGACCACTGAACCCTGACAAGCAGTTCACCCGGGATCTCCTGCTCCAGGCACTCATGTCCCTCCTGTCCTTCGGCTTTCTCTGTCTCACCTTCAGCGGAGCCAGGACAGGAGATATAAGAGAGGCCGACCGCATCAAATCAGTTTCCCATCCGATCCCTGACAGTATCAGTCAGCCAATAATGGAGTCTGAAAGGGAGGCCTCTCCACCTAAGGATTTTTTGCAATCAATCAATCTCTACACTAACGCACATCGTGCAAAAGTTGCAAGCAGATCTAAGTCGTATGGAAGATCAATTACCAACCGACACAGAGACTTTGCCACTTTTAGGTTCTTCTACTGCTACAGATGTAGCCACCCAGATGGAGGCCTACACATCCAGTGGAACCTACCTGTAACAGCACCCCAAATATGGAAGGGGTTAACGCTGTTTAGGATATTCCCTTTCCGAACACAAGGCAGCTACTGACACTCCATAGTCAGGCGAACAAGATCCATAACGATAATTCCCCCCTAATCACGAGACACAGCTCTGTTAGGTTTCCAGCAGGTCTGACACTTTGAGAAAAACAGGCTCTTATATACACACACTAAAAGAATACTGTAGTCCAAATGAACAACTCCATCCACAACATCACACAATGGTTACATAATGAGACCCCCCAATACACATTATTCTGACATCTCTTAGCAGACAACAGGTGAGTTCATTAGCTAATACCTTTACAGCTTAAATGACTATGCATGACCTTTCTGTTTCCCAGACTGTCTGTCTGCTAATTTACAATACCCACAATTACAGAGTTAATTATCACAATCCACAAAGAGGAGATCTTTAGAAGTTAGTTGGGATTCATTAACAATACAACAGGCAGACAGTTGGTTGAAGTTAAACACATCAGCCCTTTTCAATTAACCTGTTGAGTTCAGGATCAACAAACAGTAAATAGTTATTTTACAGATATCCTGGGAAATATTGTGGATTAATATTACAGACCCATTTTAAAGCAATCCAAGACATATTCTCAATGTCCATTATTTCCTAGCTCATACTTTCTAAGAAATTCTGGGTTCCACGGGCCCTCCCGTTACACTACCCTATCCCCAAACGCTTTTCTGGAGATCGCAGGAAATTTCGGACTTTTCGTAATGCATGCAAACTTTACTTTTCTCTCCTCCCACAAACTTTCTCCACGCAAGACGTCCGGGTGGGATTTGTTATCTCCCTCCTTCTGGATGAGCCCCAATCCTGGGCCTTTCAGCTTCGTGAGCAGCTTGACCCAGCCCTAGCCTCTATGGACTCTTTTTTCTCTGCCATGTCTCAGCTGTACGCTGACCCCTTTTGTAGGCAGACTGCCCAACAAGAACTCAGCAAACTACAGTAGGGTCAGAGACCTGTGGAGGATTACATAACCGATTTTTGCCTCTGGAGTACCGATACAGAGTGGAATCAATCAGCCCTTCATTACCAGTTTCGTCTTGGTTTATCTGACGCTATTAAGGATGAACTTGCCAGAGTGAAAGTACCCCCGGTTCTGGAGGACCGGATTAACCTTGTCATTTTGATTGACTGACGGTTACGAGAACACCAGTCTGAGAAAACCCACAGAGACTCTCCTCATCACAGATCCAAGAATGCCATTACCTGTCTCTCCAGTGACACCACTAGCTCACCCCGAGCTCCTTCTAGGAAAAGTTTCTTGAGGTCCCCTCTGTCTGCAGCCGAACGCCTTCATTGCCAGCACTCTGTACTCTGCCGCTACTGCGGTGATGCCGGTCACTATCTGCGAAGCTGTCCTGTACGGCCACACAAATCTCCTACCAACTGGATCCACACGATGCATCCACCTGGACCTGATCGGGTTCACCTAACCCTTCCTTGCCACCTACAGCTTTCTGAGAAAACCATTTCCGTCTCTGCAATCATAGACTCTGGTGCCTGCAGCTGCTTTGTGGACTCTAGTTTCGCAGCCCGGCACAATCTCCCTCTTTGTACCAAAAAACAAGGGTTCGTGGTACACCTCACTGATGGCTCTGGTATCAAGTCTGGCCCAGTAACACAAGACACGGTCCCCATCCTCTGCCTTTCTTCTACCAGTCATCAAGAGTTCCTACGTCTAGATGTCATCTCGTCACCCATGTTCCCCATCATCCTGGGTATGCCCTGGCTGAAGGCACACAATCCCAGCATCAATTGGCTTACAGGAGAGGTCCTTTTCTCTTCACCTTACTGCCTGGTTCACTGTGTTCCGCACGAGCTATGCACCACTACACCTCTCCTGGCCATCCAGTCTGATCCGGAAACCTCTAAACTTGTTCCTGCAGTCTACCACGACTTTCTCGATGTCTTCAACAAAAAGAATGCGGACTCTCTCCCTCCTCACCGGGCCTATGATTGCCCCATAGAACTGTTGCCCGGAGCTGAGATTCCATTTGGCCGTATCTACCCTCTTTCTGAACCCGAATTAGAAGCCCTCCGTCACTACATTGACGAAAATTTGGAGAAAGGCTTCATCCGACATTCAACATCTCCTGCAGGGGCAGGCATCTTCTTTGTCGAAAAGAAGGATCATACTCTCAGACCCTGTGTGGATTATCGAGATCTTAACAAGATAACAGTTAAGAATCGGTATCCACTTCCTCTGATTCCAGAACTTTTCCAGAGATTGCGAGGGGCACAAGTGTTTTCTAAACTAGATCTGAGGGGTGCATACAACTTAGTCAGAATTCGCAACGGGGACGAATAGAAAACTGCATTCCGAACACGCTTTGGGCACTATGAATATCTTGTCATGCCATTTGGCCTCTGCAATGCCCCGGCCACATTTCAACATCTGGTCAATGACATCTTCCGGGACTACTTAGATTTGTTCATTATCGTCTACCTAGACAATATTCTTATATTTTCCAGTTCTCTTGATCTTCACAGGGGTCATGTAAAGAAAGTACTTGAAAGACTGCGACAACACCATCTTTACGCTAAGGCTAAAAAAATGCGAATTCGAAAGATCTTCTATCCAATTCTTGGGACTTGTTATTTCTGCAGAAGGCATCTCTATGGACCTGCAAAAAAGTTGCTGCTGTGCTCGATTGGCCTGCTCCTGAAGACAAGAAAGCCATTCAACGTTTTGTAGGCTTTGCCAATTTTTATAGAAAATTTATTAAAAACTTTTCCGGTATCATTGCTTTTGTCATCCAGTTAACTAAACAGCATGCTTCTTTCAAATTGACCCCTGAGGTCCAGGATGCTTTTGAAAAATTAAAGACTGTTCACTTCTGCCCCATTCTAAGACACCCTGACCCTGCTCTGGCCTACGTGCTCGAGGTAGACGCTTCTGAAACGGCAGTTGGGGCTATACTATCTCAAAGACAGGGGGCTAAATCTTTACTCCATCCAATTGCCTTCTATTCTAGGAAACTGAACTCTTCTGAAAAGAATTATGACATGGGGGGATCGTGAACTATTAGCTATCAAAGCTGCCCTAGAGGAATGGCGCTATTTGTTGGAAGGGGCTGCGCATCCTATCCTTATCTTTACCGATCATAAAAAGTTGGAATATTTAAGAACTGCCAAGCGCCCAAGTCCCCGACAGGCCAGATGGGCACTATTCTTTTCACGTTTCACTTTTCATCTTACCTTCCGCCCCGGATCCAGGAACGGTAAACCGGATGCGCTCTCACGCATGTTCTCTAAGTCGGCCTCACCTCCTGAACCTGACACTATTTTACCTGCCAAGAACTTTCTACTCCTACAGGCAGATGTGATATCCCAAATCAAGGAGGCAGTTGCTAATCATCCTCCGCCTCTGGATCTGCATCTTCAACCAAGAGATGAACTCTTCTTCCACAAGGAGCAAATTTTTATTCCTGAGCAGTTTGGGGTTCACATCCTCAAGAAATGCCATGACCACCCCCTTGCCGGGCACTTTGGAATTTACAAGACCTCTGACCTAGTGTCCCGTTCCTTTTGGTGGCCTGATTTATTGAAGGATTGTAGAGATTATGTCAGATCCTGCTCCGTATGTCTCAGAAACAAGTCTGATTGTGCCAAGATCTGGGGGCTGTTAGAATCTCTTCCTGTACCTGAAAAACCTTGAAACATGATTTCCTTGGATTTTATTGTGGAACTCCCCCGTCTGAAGGATTCACCACCATCTTTGTTATAGTGGATCGTTTTTTAAAAATGGCCCATTTTGTACCATTGAAAGGAACCCCCTCTGCCTCTGAAACCGCTTCTGTATTTGTTAAGGAGATTGTAAGATTGCATGGCATTCCAGCAAGCATAACCTCAGATCGTGGAGTACACTTTACCTCCAAATTTTGGAGGGCCCTATGTAAAGCTTTGAGGATTGAACTATGTCTTTCATCTGCTTATCACCCCGCAGACCAATGGTCAGACCGAAAGGACAAATCAGTCGTTGGAGCAATGCTTGAGATGTTTCTCATCCTTCTCTCAGGATGATTGGGTGTCTCTACTCCCCTTGGCAGAATTTGCATATAATAATTCTGTTCATTCTGCTATCAAACAGTCACCCTTCTATGTTAATTATGGGTATCACCCTTCCTTTCTACCCAATGTACCCACAGAGTCTTCTGTACCAGCTGTGCAAGAGAGACTGGACTTTTTCAACACCAATAATCAACTCTTGCGAGAGACTATCCTAAAGTCACAGGCGGCTAACAAGAATTTTTTGATAGGAAGAGAAGAGGGAACCTGAACTTGAAGCCAGGAGACAGGGTTTTTCTGTCCACAGCTAACCTAAAATTGATATGCCCTTTGAAAAAGGACCCAAGAATCTTGGCCAAGTTTCTGCAATTAAAAAATGGATCAATCCTGTGGCTTTTGAATTATCCTTGCAAAGCAGTTTAAAGATTCATCCTGTGTTCCACATTTCACTGCTCAAGCCTACGGTCTCTAACCCCTTCCCAAATCGTGGCACTAAAGCCCCTGCCCCACTACTGGTTGAAGGAAGTGAAGAATAGGAGGTTGAGGCTGTTCTGGACTGTAGGAAGAGGGGAGGTCGGACTCAGTTCCTCATTAAATGGAAGGGTTATGGCCCTGATGATAACTCCTAGGAACCAGCCTCTAATGTTCATGCTCCCCAGTTGATAGAGGCCTACCTCCAACTTCATCCCGAAAAACGGTCTCTTGTGGGCATCCGGAGGCTGCCCCTAAGGGGGGGGCAATGTCAGGGAATGCCTGTGAGACGTTTTGTGTAAAAGCACATAGCCTTTGCCATAGAACGGCGAACAGGCGCGCACACGCACGAGCCTAATTCTCCTTGGCGCCAGACAGCCTATTTAAAGGGAGTCTGGGCTCTTGTGCTTTGCTGACTGATCTTCAGCTGTGTTACTGAATCCTGCTCTGATCTTGTGTGTCCTCCCAGTATTTAGACCCGGCTTGCTCTTGACCTTGGCTCTGTGTTCTGTTCCTGTACGGTTGCCCATCTCTGACCCGGCTCCGTTCCTGACTCTGGCTCTGTCTATGATTTGGTACCTCACTGTCCGCCTGCTGACGAACCTGGCTATCCCTGAGACCTTGCTCCTGTCTATGTTCCTGGTTGCTGTTAACTCTCGGTTACCTGCCTGGCTGTTTCCTGTTCTTGCTCAGTGTAACGACAGGCGTTAACGTCGTTTAAATATATTCCATTCCCGAACACACAGCAGCTACCAGACACTCCACAGTCAGGCGACCGAGACCCATAGGAATAATTCTCCCAGAAATACGAGACAAACGCTCTGTATGAGGTTTCCAACTGGTCTGACCATCTTTATTGAAAAACTACAAGTTTTATACACCAAGAGAGGAGGTTCTTACATTCTCCTCATTTTCCTCCGACAATACACCTTTGACCAGACCTAATTTACATGAGCTAATTAACTACAGCTGATGACTCAGACACATGACCTTTAGGCTAGCCTTACTGTCTCTTAAACTACAGTACACATTATCAAAAGGACTTCTTCACACAATACAGGGTCAATTATCACAATGAAAGATCCTCAGAAGCCATCCTAGATTCATTTACATCCCAACAGGCAGGTGGGCTGGAGTTGGTGACATTAGCATCTAACAGTATGTGTCCCAACATTATGAAGGAGTCACTTTTTCAGTTAACCTGTTGAGTTCAGATTCAACAAACAGTAAATAGTTCTTTACAGATATCCTGGGGAATATTGTGGAAAAATATCACTGTCCCATTTTAAAGCAATCCAAGACATATTCTTAATGTCCATTATTTTCTTGCTCACCCTGTGCCCAAAGTGACCCGTCACACTCAGCACATCACAGTCTACTCCAGACCACTGAACCCTGACAAGCAGTTCATCTCCTGCTCCAGGCACTCGTGTCCCTCTTGTCCTTCGGCTTGCTCTGTCTCACCTTCAGCGGAGCCAGAACAGGAGATATAAGAGAGGCCGACCTCATCAAATCGGTCTCCCATCCGATCCCTGACAGTTACAATGCAATTTACTCATGCCTGACAATGTGACGCTACTTCGATGCCAACAACTCAACCCTGCTACTCTCCTTCCTCTTGGCCAAGGGGGGTATCATGACATGTCTCTGGACGAACAGGAAGAAGAGGACGCAGACCTACCTGCTCCTACCCTAGATGACAATGGGCCCATGGAGCAACCCATATCTCAAAGACTTTGATGAACTCCCTTATCAACAAACATTATGTAGCTCCAGGAATAACTACTTTAACTAATCAATACTGCAAGTCCTGCCACACTTGCCTAGCATGCAACCCCGGAAGGCTAGAGAAACCACCCCCGAAACACTTAGCTAGACTGCTCTATCCCTTCCAGAGGATACAGATTGATCACATACAAATGCCAAAGAGTGGTAGATTGGAGTATGCCCTGGTGGTGGTAGACATGTTCTCAGGATGGCCCGAGGCTTATCCAGTCGCTAATCAGAAAGCGAAAACCACGGCTAAAAAATTGCTTTTGGAGGTGGTTTGCAGATATGGGGTACCTGAGGTTCACTGCTACAGTCACAAAAGAAATAATATGGTTGGCCCTAGGTACCACATTGGCAATTCACACACCTTATCACCCTCAGAGTAGTGGGAAAGTGGAAAGAATGAACCAGACACTTAAAACCCGAATGCTAAAAATGGCCAAGGACACAGACAAGTCCTGGCAAGAAAGCCTGCCAATAGCCTTATTCAGCGTACGGTATTCCCCAAGGGGGAAGCATTCTTTATCTCCTTTTGAAATCTTGTTTAGAACAGCCCCTAGATTAGGTTGTTATTACCCACAACAGTTGCAATTGCAGTCTGATACTTTGATAGATTATGTGACCGCTCTTGCAAAAGAATTAACTAATATCCATGCATGAGTATTTTCTTCCATTCCAGATCCTGATCTAGATACCGGTACTCATAGCATACTTCCTGATTTTTGGGTAGATGGTGTAACACAATTCTGGTATAATTCATCAGACACACATGTAGCTACCTTCATATTTGATTTCTGTATTATAATCTCCTTCCCTCCATTTGACTGGCAGTATAATGCGTTACGGCCGCAGATCGCCTCCGGAACCATATATATATATATATATATATATATATATATATATATATATATATATATATGTGACACAGCAGACTGTGACCACTGGGAATCTGTGGGTTGGAATACAGGGAAGGACTGGGAATATAGGCCACAGAGTGCCCTGAACAAGAAAGACAAATATGGGAGAGTCATTACTCAGCAGACTGACCTTATTAAAAACAGGCACATGGTCAAGTGATGGGAGGACGGGACATAGGACGAAACTCATCCTAACCATAGGGAATCCCAGTCCTACGGAGACAGGCACATATGTTATGGGGGGTACGGTATGATGGGGAGAATAGGGGACCAAGTGGACAGTTCCAACTTAAAGACATGTATAATTCATCTGAATGGGAGGCCCTTCAAACAGCAAGTGATCCCCTTAAACCATATATACATATGCGCACCCTAGGAGATATGGTGGCCATAGCTAATCCCACATTTGAAGACACAATGGCAGCAGAGACTGGTTTCTCGGATGTCAACCTGTGGCTCGAATGGATGAGGTATAATGCAGGGAAACATAACAGGTCCAACTGTTATGTGTGTGGTGGAGATAGACCCCATTTGGGAACAGTGCCATTAAACATACCTCCCACTAAAGAGTGCTTTCTGAGCCTGTTCACTAATACTTCCACTGATTACTCCCAGTGCGAAACATGTAAAAGAGAATATCCCATAGTAACCAAGACATCCAAGCCTGGGGAGGGTATCACTATATATCCCGGTAATTACACATGTTACGGGAACTACCAGGGAGCAGGGAAGTTCTCTATGGGATACTGTGCCTCCTACAGCAGTGTATCCACAGATTTGGTGCATAATCAAACTCAATATTTGGGAGACGTGTATTGGATCTGTGGGGACATGAAGATTAGGGCTAAGTTAACAGACCGATGGACAGGGGAATGTGCACTTGCCAAAGTCATAATGCCCCTGCACATCTTTTCGGGAGGTGACCTAGTAGCAAAAGGGGAGCACTCATCCGAATCCAGCAGGAAGCGCAGAAGTGTCCCAGCTGGTAGTTTTGACCCCCATGTATATATAGATGCCGTAAGAGTCCCAAGGGGGGTCCCAGATGAGTTTAAAGCACGAGACCAAGTAAAAGCAGGTTTTGAGTCCCCGATTCTTATAATCACTATAAATAAGAATGTAGATTGGATTAAATATATCTACTATAACCAACAGAGGTTCGTTAACTATACCAGGGATGCACTCCAGGGTGTATCTGAACAACTAAAGGCCACTTCACAAATGACTTTCCAAAATCGTATGGCCTTAGAAATGATTTCAGCTGAGAAGGGGGGTGTGTGTAAAATGTTGCCTGGGACAAGTACATGTATGTACATTTTGGATAACACAGGCCCAAATGGTAAGGTAACCTTGGCCATTAAAAAATTTGAGGATCTCTCAAACGAGTTAAAAAGAAATTCGGGGCTGACCGATCCCTGGTATCAGTATTTTGGGTGGCAACGCATTTGTACTCAAATAGGCATAGCAATTTTGATGCTGCTTACATTATTTGCAATAGTGGTTTGCTGTATTCTGCCCTGTATGAAGAAGCTGTTGGGAAAAGCAGCTAAAGAGGTAACCCCTACCTTTTTGAATTTGGTGATATTAGAGATCCAATGAAGGAAGAGGGACCGTATGCTCCATTGCAGTCCTTGCCTGCTAATAATACATACAACAATCTCAGATGATGAGGGAAAGAATAGTGCTTGACTGTTCTCCTATTTCATCGAAAGAGGACATTGGACAAGCCATGTCTGACTTCTATGCGAAATACAAAAAAGATCCTGATGTCAGGAGGGCCAAGTAAGGCCATACAGCATAGAGACAGTACTGATAAAATAGTCATTCTAAGGGGGGGACTGTGATGGAGCTAATAAATTGACCATGTTATCTCTCTCTCTCTCTCTCCTAACCACTCAGATATTGTTAATTTTCTTTCCTTCTTTGTTATCTTATTGTTTCTTTTCTTTCTTGTTATGATGTGTGTGTGTGTGTGTGTGTGTGTGTGTGTATATATTATATTATATTATATTATATTAATATATATATATATATATATATATATATATATATATATATATATATATATATATATATCGTATTTATCGGCGTATAACACGCACTTTTTTCCCCTTAAAATCAGGGGAAAATCGTGGGTGCGTGTTATACGCCGATACCCACTGATCCCGGCGATCTCCGCTGACTGAGCGGAGCGCAGCGATCGCCGCCGAGATACACATAGCCGAGTGTACTCGGCTTTTCTCGGCTCTGCTCACAGTCACGCCCAGTCCCGCCATTGGACCTGTGTTATGTCCATCATAGGGCGGGACTCGGCGTGACTGTGAGCGGAGCCGAGAAGAGCCGACTAGAGCCGAGTACACTCGGCTATGTGTATCTCGGCTCCGCCCAGTCCCTGCGTTCTCGGCGGCGTTCGCCCCGCTCCGCCCAGTCTCTGCGGCGATCTCGGCGGCGCCAATTTTGAAAACTGGGGCAAGGCTGCACTGGACACTGGGCAAAGGCTGCACTTAGCAAAGGCTGCACTGGACACTGGGCAAAGCTGCACTGGACACTGGGCAAAGGCTGCACTGGACAAAGCTGCACTGGACACTGGGCAAAGGCTGCACTGGGCAAAGGCTGCACTGGACACTGGGTAAAATAGGATTTTTATAACAGCTTACCTGTAAAATCCTTTTCTTGGAGTACATCACGGGACACAGAGCGACATAGTCATTACTATGTGGGTTATATAGATACCTTCAGGTGCTGGCACTGGCAACTTCCAAAACCGGAAGTACCCTCCCCTATATAAGCCCCTCCCATCCGGGAGTACCTCAGTTTTGTAGCAAAGCAATAAGTGTCCCCAAAAGAGGGGTGGGAGCTCTGTGTCCCGTGATGTACTCCAAGAAAAGGATTTTACAGGTAAGCTGTTATAAAAATCCTATTTTCTTTCTCGTACATCACGGGACACAGAGCGACATAGTCATTACTATGTGGGACGTCCCAAAGCAATGCCCAATGAGGGGGGGGATACACCATACATAAGATGAGCGCTATCAGACATGAGGATCTTTTGCGGCCTGCAACACACTGCGCCCAAAGGCGACATCCTCCTGACTTCTAACGTCCACCTGGTAGAACCTAGTAAACGTGTGTACTGAAGACCATGTTGCGGCCTTACAGATCTGAGCCAGGGAGACCTGGTGATGCACTGCCCATGAAGTTCCAACTGCTCTCGTGGAGTGCGCCCTAACTTTGAACGGAGGCGGTCTCCTTCTCAAGCCATAGGCTTGTATTATGACCTGTCGAATCCATTTGGCTAAAGTAGATTTTGACGCTGCCTGACCCCTTCTGGGGCCTTCCGGCAGAATAAACAAAGTATCCGTTTTACGAATCTGAGCAGTGGCTTTTAGATAAGCTTTAACTGCTCTTACTACATCCAAAGAATGCAATAACTTTTCCTCTACCGAACTAGGTTTGGGGAAAAAGGAAGGAAGAACCACATCTTGGTTCAAATGAAACCTCGATACCACCTTAGGAAGAAAGGCTGGATGAGGACGTAACATTACTCTGTCCTTATGGATAACCAGATATGGCTCTTTACAGGACATAGCAGCTAATTCCGACACTCTTTTAGCCGAACAAATGGCTACTAGAAAAATCAATTTCCTGGTGAAAAGAACCAAGGAAATGTGCTGTAATGGTTCAAATGGTTGCTTCTGTAGAACCGACAGAACCAGGTTTATGTCCCATGGACATATGGGAATATTAACCGGAGGGCTAATACGCATCACTCCTTGTATAAAAGCTTTGACTAGTGAATGCAAAGCCAAGGGCCTTTGAAAAAATATTGACAAGGCCGAAATCTGACCCTTGATAGTACTCAAGGCAAGCTTCCTATCTACAGCCCACTGTAGGAAGTCCAGAATCCTACCTATTACGTACTTACGTGGATGCCATTTCTTGACCTCACACCAGGCGATGTACGCCTTCCAGATTCTATAGTAGATCTGCCTGGATACCGGCTTCCTGGCATTGATCATGGTAGCTACCACAGGATTAGAGAGACCTCTCTTTTTTAGAATGTGGGCTTCAATAGCCAGGCCGTCAAACCTAGGGCTGGTAAGGAAGGGTGGTATATCGGTTCTTACGAAAGCAGGTCCGGAAGATGTGGGAGAGTCCAAGGACTCCCCACTGACATTTTTACAATCTCCGCGTACCATGCTCTTCGGGGCCACGCTGGAGCCACCAGAATCACTGGTTTCTTTTCTACCCTGATTCTGCGGAGTAATCGAGGTAACAATTGTGGCGGTGGAAATGCATATATCAGCTTGAACTGATCCCAAGGGAACACTAGGGCATCCGAGCCGCAAGCTAGGGGATCCCTTGTCCGAGAGACAAACCTGTCCACCTTTGCGTTGAATCTGGATGCTAGAAGATCTACATCCGGTGTTCCCCACCGCTGACATATTGTCCGGAAAACCTCGGGGTGAAGGGACCATTCCCCTGGGCATAATTGCTGGCGACTTAGAAAGTCCGCCTTCCAATTCTCCACTCCTGGAATGAATACCGCGGATATGGCTGGGACATATCTTTCTGCCCATTTCAGGATGTAATTTACTTCCCTCTGGGCTGCACGACTCCTGGTGCCACCCTGATGATTGATATATGCCACTGCTGTGGCATTGTCTGATTGAATTCTGACAGGGGACCCTTGGAGTTTGGATGTCCATGCTACTAGGGCATACCGGGCTGCTCGTATCTCTAAGAGATTGATGGGCAGGGCCTTTTCTGCATCCGACCATCTGCCCTGGAGAGACCATTGCTCCAGTACTGCTCCCCAGCCTATAAGGCTGGCATCTGTAGTGACCACCTTCCAAGAAATCGGACTGAAGGATTTCCCTTTTTCCAGATTCTGGAGAACCAACCACCAACGGAGGCTCTTGCGAATGAAAGGGGACAAGGACATTGGTAAGTCTAGGGCCTGAACTTTCTTGTTCCAGGCTGACAGTATGGCCCTTTGCAAATTCCTTGAATGGAATCGACCGTAGTGTACTGCTTCGAATGATGCCACCATTTTTCCCAGCAGCCTCATGCACAGGCGTATGGACGGCTGTCTTTTTGTACCCACTAGGTGGATCAAATCTCTCAAAGACAACACCTTTTCTCAAGGCAAGAATATTTTTCTCTGGCCTGAATCCAGCCTTAGCCCTTTTGACTTGTTTTAGGGCTGACTTGTCTCGGTTGATAATCCAACCGTGAGATTCCAGATACTTGATTGTCTTGTGAACGACCACTTCTAGTTTTTTCACTGAGTGGTCTATCAGCAACAAGTCGTCTAGATATGCCATTATCGTTACACCTTGTGTTCTTAGATTGGCCAATAATGGGGCCAGAATTTTTGTGAACACTCGTGGTGCTGTGGCCAGACCGAAGGGTAAGGCTCTGAACTCAAAATGGCGCCCTTCTACTGCAAAGCGTAGAAATTTTTGGTGGACTGGAAAGATGGGAATGTGCAAATAAGCATCTTTGATGTCGATCGAGGCTAACCATTCCTCCCCTTGTAGGGCAGTGGCCACCGATCGGATCGACTCCATCCGGAAAGTCCTGATATGCAGGAATTTGTTTAGCCCTTTTAGATTTAATATGGGCCTCACGTCCCCGTTTGGCTTCGGGACTGTAAAGAGGTTTGAGTAAAACCCGAACCCCCATTCTTCCAGGGGAACCTCCATAATTACTCCTTGGAGCAATAGTTGTTCTAGTGCCAACAGGAGGGACTCTCTCTTCCGGGGATCCCTTGGCACGTTTGACCTCATAAAATGGGAAGGAGGAGAGTCTTTTAACTCCAATCTGTATCCCAGACTTACTGCGGAGAGCACCCATCTGTCTCTGATCGTGTCCCGCCAGGTCTCTGCGAACAACTGGAGTCTTCCCCCCCACCCGATTGAGTGGGGGCAACCCTTCATGAATTTGACTTTGGGGGAGGTTTTGTACCTCTCCTGACCCAGGGTTTCTTATTACCCTGCGATTGTCCCTGATTTTTACCCCCGGGATTTGACCGAGGAGGCCGTCGGAACTGTTTCACAGCCGATGCCCCAGGGACTGGAGAAGCAGGCCTCTTAAAAGAGGGACCTCTAACTCTGTTTTTAACCGGCAAGAGTGTACTTTTACCGCTGGAAATTTTCTGGATATATTTGTCCAGGTCTTCCCCGAATAAGCGTTCACCATGAAATGGGAAGCTAACCAGCAATTTTTTACAGGGAGCTTCAGCAGACCAGTTTTTGAGCCATAGAAGCCTGCGCATATGTACTACAGACAGCGTGAGGCGGGAGGCCTGATGGATTGAATCCTTTATGGCGTCAACCGCAAAGCATAAGGCTCTAGGTAGATCAGCTAGGGCAAGGGCCTGCTGATCTGGCAAGTCCCTTAAGACCTGTTTCAACTGATCCTTCACTGCTTGGCAGACCCCAATAGCTGCCACTGCTGGTTGTGTCACCAAGCTTGCTGTAGAAAAAGCAGATTTTAATAAGGACTCCAATTTTTTATCTATTGGGTCCTTGAACATTTGGACATTATCCACTGGACATGTCAGTGATTTATTCACACAAGAGATGGCTGCGTCCACTGTAGGGACTCTCCATTTTTTGATGAACTTATCCTCCATGGGATAGACCACCGGAAATCTCTTGGGGGGAGTAAATATTTTATCAGGATGTTCCCAATCCTGGTAAATGAGCCCTTCCAGTAAAGGGTGAAGTGGAAAGGAACAGACAGTCTGGGGAGCTTTTAGCGACCCCAGCGAGGAGACAGTAGTGGTTGATGGTTCCGCAAGGTGCATTTTAAATGCTGATCGGACCATGTTAGTCAGAGACTGAACCCATAATCTTTCAGCTTGAGATGCTGAGAAAGGTTCCTCCACTGTTGATTCCTCTATAACAGAATCAACCTCATCCTGATCCCCTTCAGGCAGGTCGATCCCTGTATGGGACTGTTGCTCCGCTAACAGGTACTCTGAAGGAGGAGATGGAGATCGGGTGTGCTTTCCCTGTGACATGGAGGCAGCGATTAATGTTGACAATCTCTCTTCTAATCCTCCCAGAGCTGAGGAAAAAACCTCCTCTGTTACATACACAGGAGCAGGTGAACTGAGGACAGCCACAGTACCAGGTACTCCTGCGGGGTCTCTACGGTCACTAACCTCTGAATTTTCAGGGGAGACTGGTGCAGCAGAAGCATGCCCAAGATCCTCAGAGCCCGATGGAGACCCCCTTCGCTTCCTGGAAGATTTAGTTCCGGAGCTTCTGGACGGCATATTCCTAAGCCCAAAGCTGAGGTATTCCAGCCGTAATACACCACTTTTACTGATAATAGTCTAGCACAATTGCTGCTATATAACAGTTGGTGTCTACTAAAGTGCCTTTCTAGGGGATGCCTGCATCAACCGCCTCTGTGTGCCTTATTTACTGTTGCTAGCTCTGTCTGTGCACTTCAATAGCCAGCTGTGATTGTGCCTTTAAACACGCTGGACGCCCGCACATGTGCAGTAGCGCCGCGGCGCACACCGAGCGTCATCCACCAGCTCCGCCCCTTTTTCCAGATCGCCTCTATATATAGAGGAGCGTGCACGCGCACGCGTGCGGGCACGTGCGCCTTCGGCGCTCTTTTAAAAAAAAATAAGGAGCTAGATGGGAGCCAGGGTCCCTGCCGCAGGGCCCGGGGATGGATGAGCGCAGCAACAGGGCAGAGGAGACAGCTTCCCAGCAGAGAACTTACCAACTGCCTGGATTTGACTTTGGAAGAAAAAAATCCACATTACAAGAAAAAAGAACCATAGCGGCCTCTAGTGTTTAACACAGGTACCGCGGTCTTACACATTTTTTTTTTTTTTTTCTTGCCTACTATTAAATTTTTTTACATTTTCTTAGTAGTAACAGGCATGCACAGAATATTAGCGGGAATACCTTAGGTAACAGGCAGAAAGACAAATTAGGCTTGGGGGTCCCCCAATAGAACCAAGTTCCTGAGGGCCCCCACTTACCTTTTCCTCGCCGCAGGACTCTGTTTGGTCCACAGAAGCCCAAACTTCACCTATCACGGAAGGCATTGTAATTAAACCTTCAGGGACCAGGTTCCCAAGGATTCCACTTCCCTGGACCTGTATAGCACCCTGCACAGAAAACATCTTGGTCGTGGGTATGACCAGAGCTCTGGATCCCAGGGTCCAGCCCTCCTAAGAGAGGCATTACAGGCAAAACCTTGCTCTTCTCTTGCAAGGCCCGGGTACCGACCGTTTAGCTATGAAGCTTTTTTGGTCGGATCCGGAATAGCTTACTGAGGCCCAAAAGAACCTGTACGCAAGCTCAGTGAAAAACACATGTTACTTCTTGGCCAACACCTTAGACACTGGCAAAAAACTGAGGTACTCCCGGGTGGGAGGGGCTTATATAGGGGAGGGTACTTCCGGTTTTGGAAGTTGCCAGTGCCAGCACCTGAAGGTATCTATATAACCCACATAGTAATGACTATGTCGCTCTGTGTCCCGTGATGTACGAGAAAGAAAGCTGCACTGGACACTGGGCAAAGCTACACTGGGCAAAGGCTTCACTGGACACTTGGTAAAGCTGCACTGGGCAAAGGCTGCACTGGACACTGGGCAAAGGCTGCACTGGACACTGGGGCAAGGCTGCACTGACAAGGCTGCAACGGACACTGGTAAGGCTGCATTTAAATGTAAGTTTTTTTTTTCCTTAAACTTCCCTCCTAAAAGTTTTTTTCCCTAAAATTCCCTCCTAAACTTGGGGTGCGTGGTATACGCCGGTGCGTGTTATACGCCGATAAATACGGTATATATATATATATATATATATATATATATATATATATATATTATATCCACTTCTCTACTGTGCACGAAAACCCCCTTCCTGCCCAAGCCATTTTTCAGCTTTCAGCGCTGTCACACTTTGAATGACAATTGCGCGGTCGTGCGACGTGGCTCCCAAACGAAATTTGTGTTCTTTTTTTCCCACAAATAGAGCTTTCTTTTGGTGGTATTTGATCACCTCTGCGGTTTTTATTTTTTGCGCTATAAACAAAAGAAGAGCGTCCAGTTTGGAAAAAAAAACACTATTTTTTACTTTTTGCTATAATAAATACCCATTTTTTTTTTTAATAAAATTTTCCTCAGTTTAGGCCGATACGTATTCTTCTACATATTTTTGGTAAAAAAAAAAAAAAAAATCGCAATAAGCGCGTATTGATTGATTTGCGCAAAAGTTATAGCGTCTACAAAATAGGGGATAGATTTATAGCATTTTTATTTTTTTATTAGTAATGGCGGCGATCTGCGATTTTTTATTGTGACTGCGATATTGCGGCGGACACATCGGACACTTTTGACACATTTTTGGGGCCATTCACATTTATACAGCGATCCCTGCTATAAAAATGCATTGATTACTGTATAAATGTGATTGGCAGGGAAGGGGTTAACCACTAGGGGGCGGGAAGGGGTTAAATATGTTCCCTCAAAGTGTTCTTACTGTGGGGGGAGGTGACTGACTGGGGAGGTGACCGATGGTTGTCCCTATGTACAAGGGACACAGCATCGGTCCCCTCTCCCTCACAGGACGTGGATCTCTGTGTTTACACACAGAGATCCACTTTCCTGCTCGTTTCCCGGGCAATCGCGGGTGCCCGGCGGCAATCGCGGCCGCTGGGCACGCGCACCGGGGCCTTGTGAACGCGACGGGCGCGTGCGCGCGCCGCTGGCAGCGAGCGCGCGCCTCCTAGCTCGTTTTAAAGGGAGGACGTCATATGACGTCCTCCCAGAACGAGAGTATCCTCCGCCCGCCGTCAATTGACAGTGGGCGGGGGACAAGTGGATATATATATATATATATATATATATATATATATATATATATATATATATATATTTCTGAGATTTGGTGCAAGTTAAATGATTCTTATTTCAGCTACTCACATAGTTCACAGCCCCATCCTTAGGAATTTTAGAGTAAATGACCCCCATCCTTGTGAAGGATATATTTACAAGGGTCGTTAACCGCTTAACGACCGCACACTGTAGATATACGTCGGCAGAATGGCACGGACAGGCATAATCACGTACCTGTACGTGGCTTTTTAAATGCCTTCCGTGTGGTCGCTCGCGACCCTGCCGCCTTCCCCGTGAGTCGGACCGTGGGTCCCGCGGACTCGATCGCTGAGGGGATCCCCGTAATCGTCTCACGAAGGTATAGAGCAGGGAGATGCTTGATGACACTGATCTCGGCTCCGTGTACACGAAGCGAAGATCAGTGTCATGTGACACAGAGCCCAACCCCCCCTCAGTTGGAAACACAATGCAGGGAACACTTAACCCCTACAGCGCCACCTAGTGGTTAACCCCTTCACTGCCAGTGTCATTTTCACAGTAACCAGTGCATTTTTATAGCACTGATCGCTGTGAAAATGACAATGGTCCCAAAAATGTGTGTCAAAAGTGTCCGATGTATCCGCCATAATGTCGCAGTCACGAAAAACAAAAATCACTGATCGCCCCTATTACTAGTAATATAAAATAATTAATAAAAATACCATAAAACTATCCCCTATTTTGTAAACGCTATAAAATTTTGCGCAAACCAATCAATAAACGCCGATTGCGATTATTTTTACCAAAAATATGTAGAAGAATACGTATCGGCCTAAACTGAGGAAATTTTTTTTATTTTTTTTTTATATATTTTTTGGGGATATTTATTATAGCAAAAAGTAAAAAATATTGCATTTTTTTCAAAATTGTCGCTCTATTTTTGTTTATAGCGCAAAAAATTAAAACCGCAGAGGTGATCACCAAAAGAAAGCTATATTTGTGGGGAAAAAAAGGACGTCAATTTTGTTTGGGAGCCACGTCACACGACCGCACAATTGTCAGTTAACGCGACGCAGTGCCGAATCGCAAAAAGGGGCCTGGTCTTTAACCAGCCAAAATGGTTCGGGGCTTAAGTGGTTAAAGCACTCCTTTGAAAGAAAGGGTGGGGGGCAATTTTAAGGAGCACACACACACACACACTAAGATATATTTATACAATCTTCATTTCAAGAATAAGAAGCTTATTGATGCTCATATTGGGAACCAGAAAGTTTTAGTATGCTAGCTAAGAATATAAGTTAAAGTATTTCTATGTGTGTGTGTGTGTGTGTTTTAGTATTCATGTAACAAGATAAGAAGTATATTCTTTGACTAAAAATATGACAGAGGTATTCACTCCTTAAATGAGGAACAGATGTTCCCTTCACTCCACTCCCTACTCCTTGACCCCCTCCTTTTCAAGCCCTCCCACCGTGAAATGCAATATGGCGCTGAAGCTAAAGAATGTGAAGACACGTGGAAGAACAGACGTCGAGAGGAAGAGGACCATATACGAATGAACCAATTATAAGCAAATGTCATCACATATGTGTGCATGTCACTTTGTTTATATAAGGGGCTCTGACCCTGAATAAAGCCCTGTTGGCCTTATTGATGAGGAAGAGCTAATACTGACAAGTCTGTCTCGGTGTGTGATCCTTTAGCATGCATGCATTCACATCACCTTGAATTTGGGTCAGCGGCAGAATAGAGCATACATCCTGGAATTGGACCAGGGATATATCTATTACAGTATCATATAACTCATTTGCATAAATTATTGCATGCAGTAAACTAAGTCAAATTCACCGAAAAAAAATTAAATACCGACCCCACACTGTTTTTTTTTCCATACTTTTTAATTGTCTGACTTTTTTTTTTTACAATCAGCTGTTAGCGGGAAAGCCACTGATAGCTGATGAGTCATTGGTTGTTAGGGACGCGGCGACCGGCTTCCTGCCCGTTGCTTAGCAACCAGCGAACCCCAGGCTGTTTTTTGAGAAATCCCGGTCCACTCCTTAGCAACCAGCTCATTGCACTTAGCGGATTGGCCCTCAAAGACTCTCCTTTCTACCCTCACTTTTCATGGGTAACCAATAGACATGTGCAGAATGGAAAAATGTGTTTAGTTTACGATAGAGCCGTTATGTTACTAATTTTGTTCCGAAATTCATTTCATTTAGTTTGGTTTCGGAATTCATTTAGTTTAGTTAAAGGGGTTGTATAGGTTCGATTATTATTTTTTTTAAATAACAAACATATCATACTTACCTCCACTGTGCAGTTTGTTTTGCACAGAGTGGCCCCGATCCTCCTGTTCTGGGGTCCCACGGCGGCTGTCTCAGCTCCTCCCCGCTAAAGCCAACACCCTCTGGGAAGCTCTTTCCTGAGGGGGTTAGCTTGGGGGTGCGCTCCCTGTCATACATGCTGCGTCCATAGACACAGAGTGTATGACTCGGTCCCGACTCCTGCCCCCTGGCGGCCGCGTCATTGGATGTGATTGACAGCAGCGGGAGCCAATAGCTGCGCTGCTATCAATCTATCCAATCAACGGCCAGACTCCGTGGAGAAGAGGATGCCGGGGGACGCGCACAGCAGGTGAACGGGCTTAGGCAAGTAAAACGGGGGAGGGCTGGGGGGGCCCGTGACAGCGAGGTGTTTTTTTCATCTTAATGCATAGGATGCATTAAGGTGAAAAAACACAAACCTTTACAACCCCTTAGGGTTTTGATTAAATTCCATTTATTTTCAAATGAATTCCATATTTTTGGAACAATTCGAACTCGGATCAGTCGAAAAAATTATCGGTCAATTTAAATTCTGTGAGAAGAATAGCTGGTTGTTAAAGAGGTTTTAAACCTTTCTGTAAAAGTTGTATCTATAGGTAAGCCTAGAATAAGGCTTACCTATAGGTACTGTAAATATCTCCTAAATGTGCACCGTTTAGGAGATATTTACTGTGTTTTGTGCTGATCATGTCACCTATGCATGCGCTGTGAAGAGTTCCGTGACTGGCGGCTCCCGGAAGTGATGTCACGCGGCTCCGGCCAGTCACAGAGCCGGAGTCCGTGGCCCCGGAAGGAAGAGGGGCGAACATGGATGCGGCCTGCAGCAGGGACGCGGTGAGCATTGTTTGCAGGTAAGCGTCAGATAATGTGCGATGCATACTAGCACATTATGCTTTTAGTTTGCAGGGGCAAACTTTAACCACTTGAGATCCACGCTATAGCCGAAAGACGGCTGCAGCGCGGCTCTCAAGTGCCGAGTGGACGTCCCCAGGACGTCCTGTTTTGTTTACATCTCGCCGCGCGCAGCCGAGGGCGCGCGGCGGGGAACAGCTGTGCGCTCTGCATCACGAGATGCCGATGCGCGTGCCTGGCGACCGCGATGTCCGCCAGGTACATGCGATCGGCTTTTACAGAGGCAGGACGTGGATCTGTGTGTGTAAACACATAGATCCACGTCCTGTCAGAGAGAGAGGAGACCGATGCTGTGTCCCTTGTACATAGGGACACAGATCGGTCTCCTCCCCCAGTCAGTCACCTCCCCCCCACAGTAAGAAACACTAATAGGGAACATATTTAACCCCTTGATCGCCCCCTAGTGTTAACCCCTTCCCTGCCAGTCACATTTATACAGTAATCAGTGCATTTTTATAGCACTGTTCGCTATATAAATGTGAATGGTCCCAAAATAGTGTCAAAAGTGTCCGATATGTCCGCCGCAATATCGCAGGCCTGACAAAAATCGCAGATCGCCGCCATTACTAGTAAAAAAAAAAATATATAATAAAAATGTCATAATTCTATCCCCTATTTTGTAGGCGCTATAACTTTTGCGCAAACCAATCACTATACGCTTATTGCAATTTTTTTTACCAAAAATAAATAGAAGAATACGTATCGGCCTAAACTGAGAATTTTTTTTTTTTTTTTTTAAATTGGGATATTATTATAAACAAAAAGTAAAAAAATATTGTGTTTTTTTTCAAAATTTTCTGTCTTTTTTGTTTATAGCGCAAAAAATAAAAACAGCAGAGGTGATCAACTACCACCAAAAGAAAGCCATTTGTGGGGAAAAAAATTATAAAAATATCAATTGGGTACAGTGTTGTATGACCGCGCAATTGTCATTCAAAGTGCGTCAGCACTGAAAGCTGAAAATTGGTCTGGGTACGAAGGGGGTTTAAATGCCCAGTAAGGAAGTGGTTAAGCAGCGGGCCGAGAAACCACTGACAGCTGAAATGTAAACAAAACAATGCCAGCAAAAGAAAATTCTGAAAAAAATAAAAATAAATTAAAATTAAAAATTTGGCCCCTCCCCCCCAATCCATACCAGGCCCCTCGGGTCTGTTATGGATTCTAGGGGGAACCCCCATGGCAATTTTGTTTTTAAATGGCGTGGCTCCCACCCAAAATCCATACTAGACCCTTATCCGAGCATGCAACCCAGCAGGCCAGGAAAGGGGGGGGGGGACAAGCGAGCGGCCCACCCCCCTCCTGAACCATAACAGGCCACATGCCTCAAAATAGTGGGGGTGCTTTGCTATGATAAGGGTCTAGTATGGATTGGGGGGGGACCCCCATGCCATTTAAAAAAAAAAAAAAAAAAATTCCCTGAAGGGCCTGATATAGATTTAAAAAAAAAAAAAAATGCAATGGGGGTTTTCCCTAGCATCCATAACAGACCCAAGGGGCCTGGCATGGATTGGGGGGGCCCCAATGCTGTTTTTTATTTTTACATTTTTTGTATTGCCAGCATTTTTTTGTTTACAGTACATTTCAGCTTTCAGTGAGGAAGCCCGCTGACAGCCAACGAGTCATCGGTTGTTAAAGTCATTGTATACCCTGCTTGGTGATTTGGTAATAAGGCTTACCTGTAGGTAAAATTAATATCTCCTAAACCTGCACGGCGCATGCACTCTGAAGGTCCGGTGTATTGTGCCAAGACTTGAGCTTTTTGCCAGAATGGAGGGCTCCCACGCACATGCGCGGGAGTGACGTCATGGCAGCTCCGGCCACTCACAGCGCCGGAGCCCGCGAACCCAGAAAAAACGCCAGGGAACATGTCAGCCCCCTCAGCGGGGACTGGCCTCCGCTGCGGGGGCTTCGTTCTAAGGTAAGTATTTCATAATGTGCTAGTATGCTATGCATACTAGCACATTGTGCCATTTTCGTGCAGTTTTTTTTTTTTTCAGCGGTTTACCACCATTTTAAGGACGTGGCGGCTAGCTTTCCGGCACACTGCTTAACCACTTCAGTCCCGGAAGAATTTAACCCCTTCCTGACCAGAGCACTTTTTGCGATACGGCACTGCGTTGCTTTAACTGACAATTGCGCGGTCATGCAACCTTGCACCCAAACAAAATTGACGTCCTTTTTTTCCCACAAATAGAGCTTTCTTTTGGTGGTATTTGATCACCACTTCGGTTTTTAATTTTTGCGCTTTAAACAAAAAAAAGAGCGACAATTTTTGCTATAATAAATATCCCCAAAAAAAATATAAATAATAAAAAAAAAATTCTCAGTTTAGGCCGATATGTATTCTTCTACATATTTTTGGGAAAAAAAAGTTATAGCGTCTACAAAATAGGGGATAGATTTATGGTATTTTTTTTTTTTGACACTATTTTGGGACCATTTATACAGCGATCAGTGCTATAAAAATGCACCGATTACTGTGTAAATGACACTGACAGGGAAGGGGTTAACACTAGGGGGCGATCAAGGGGTTAAGTGTGTACCAGGGAGTGATTCTAACTGTGGGGGGGCTGGGCTACCACTGACATGACAGCGATCACTTCTCCCGATGACAGGGAGCAGTAGCTCCCTGTTATGTCACTAGGCAGAACAGGGAATGCCTTGTTTACATAGGCATCTCCCCGTTCTGCAGCTCTGTGTCATGATCACGGGACATCGGCAGACATCGAGTCTGCGGGACCCGCGGGCACGGTCACAGAGTACGTGGCGGCGCGCGCGTGCCCACTAAGCCACAATATAAAGGGGACGTACAGGTACATCCCTTTGCGCAGCCGTGCCATTGTGCCAACGTATATCGTTGTGCGCTGGTCGGCAAGCGGTTAACAACCAAGCTATTCTTCACACAGAATTCAAATTGATAATTTTTCGACTAATCCAAATTCTGATCGTTCTGAAAATTTGGAATTCGTTAGAAAACAAATAAACAAAACGAATTTCAACTAAATTCATTACAGTTCGTTACTATTTCAATTGGAGATTCAGATACATCCGAATCTCCGAATAACAAAAAATTTGTCCGAATTTGTATTCGCACCGAAACGCATTGCAGATGTTCAGTAACCAACAGGCTCAGTGCAAATGGCGAGAAAAGTGGAGTGAGGGCAGATTTGAAATATCACTTACAATAGAAAGCCATTATATAGGACTGTAAATGGGATGGCATTTTTGTGTACCCCATATGCATACCTAGCTCTGATATGTTCTCCATGTCTTGGGACACAAACGACCTCCGTTCACTGGTGGTAGAGGATGTCATAGCCTGGGTGCTTGTTACCACTGGAGTCTCATCCATGGTCTCTTCAGTTGACTGAGTAGAAGGGTTGTCTTGCAAAGTCTGCTTGAAAAATTGCAAAGGACATAAGTGCAGCATTGAAATAAATATGTTATATGCACTATATCCATGAAATATAATTAGATTTTCTCTTGCATCTTAATTAATACTTCCTCCAATTTCTGTTAGTATGTTGAACTCCTTCTCTGGAGCTTTAGAACCTCTCATCTATTACCCAATCAACTAATGTTTTATAACAAGGAAAAAAAAGAGTTTATTTATTTCTGAGCTCAAGGCAAGCGGCTAAACTGCAAAATAATTCTACATTTTATGAAAACCATTTTGTGATCCAGGTACCCCTGCCAGACAGCATCACTAGATCCTCAACCTCCACTGCAGCAGCAGAATTGCTTGGTCAAAACACTGCTAACTGGACAATGATGCAGCAGTACAATAATGGTGTAGCCCAGTGGTCTCAAAATTGCAGCCTATGTTAAGGGCTGGTATGGATTGGGGACCCCACGCAAGAGGCCCATTGCTTGCTTTTATCCTGTCCTTGGCGTGCTATTTTATTCACCGACACCAATGATGGGGAACAGTTCCTCCTAATTACACCAACAATGGGGCCCAATGACACCAAAGATGGGGTACAATTCCTCTCACTGACACCAATGATGGGGGATTGCTTACTCCCACTGACGCTGGGACATTTTGTACTCCCGATGGCCACAGTCCAGCCCCCCCCCCCCACTGAAGTCTGAAGGACAGTAAACTGACCGTTTGTTTAGAAAATTTAGAGACCCCTGATGTAGTCCCTCTGTTTTGCTGCCTCACCCTGTCAGAACATTTGCACTGTAGCACTCCTAATGCCCACCCTACGTCTTCCAGTCCGATTGTTGCTGGGAATTATAAAAAGGTTGACACAGCAGGAGTGATGAAAGCACTGGGTGCACTTAAAATACTGAATTAATGATAATGAATACATAATACCTTTAAACAACCATTATACAGTATACAGATACAAATAAGGGCACAGTTCTAAGGTATTTGTCAAAAAAGATCTTTCAGATGCATCGAGATTTCTTCTTTCTATAGGAGTTGACTTAACATTAATTCTTAATGGCTTTCCATGATCTCAGTGCATTTATTTTTTATTTTTTACAATTTATTTTTTATTATTTATTGCAATTTATTTTTTTATTTCTAGCCCTGTTGGGGGGCTTTAGTGAGATATCAGGGGTCTTAACAGACCTCTGACATCTCCCCTTTGAGACAGAGAAAGGGACTAGGGAAACAGATTCCCCAGTCCCTTTCTCAGCTGCACTGAAAATGAATGGAGAGGAAACAACGGCTCCTCTCCATTCATAAACTGAAGCATCGTAAACACACAGGTTACGATGTTTCAGTTATATGAATGGACAGAGTCAGCCACTGACTCTGTACATTCGGAAAAGGTAGGAGCCGGGTTTAGCGGCTCCTACCTCCGCTCTCCATCCTGACAGAGGGAAGCGGAGGAGGATATGGAGGGTGGCACAGAGCTGAGGACAGCAGCAGCGAGGAAGGGGGGACACGGAGCGCGGGGGGGGGGAAGAGCAGAAAGATGAAGGACATCAGCAGCATGGAGGGGGGGGACACGGAGCGCACGGGGGAGAGCGGAATAACGGAAGACATCAGCAGCATGGAGGGGGGGGGGGACACGGAGCGCACGGGGGAGAGCAGCATGGATGGGTGAACTGGAGGAGGATACAGGGACAGTCAGCGGTGATCGGTGCGGCTTTGGGGGGAGTTACAAGCACCGATCACCGCTGTATAGATTTCACTAAAACAGCTGAAAAGAAGGGGGGGGGCCGGGAGAAGCTGTCGGGCTGTATTGAAATCTATACAGCGGTGATCGGTGCTTGTAACTCCCCCCGCCGCACCGATCATCACTGACTGCCCAAGTATCGGCTGAAGCATCGGAGCATTTTCCCCGAGTACAAGTACTCGGGAAATGCCTGGTATCGGTACCGATACCGATACCGATACTAGTATCGGTATCGGGACATCCCTAATTTCAAGTGATTGTAATACCTTACAAATACCCAGTGAAGTGACTGGTCTCAGAAGATACACAGAGATGAACCAAATCCTCCTACATAAGTTGTACTTGTTTATCTAGAGCTGAATTTTCCCTACATCCATTTAAAGTGTGGAATTTACACAAGATCTCCCATATCCGAAAAGTAGGTGGCGGAGGAGCTGAACTTATATCAGTGAGAAGAGCTCAGAGAGATTATTGGAGGGAAGGGACACAACCCCCCTTCACACAGCTTACAGGAACAGAGCTGAGGCTGTCAATCAGCTGGAGTTCCCTCTCTTGTCACCATTTTTCTCTTGGTGTCAGGAAGACTTGTGGGAAGTGACTCATGCCGTTAGTAGAGAAATGAGGCAGCAGACAAAAAGTGACACTTACACACTATAAAGGGATATGCTTTTTTTGTTCATATTTCATGTCTGAGGTTTACAACCACTTTAAAATGGTTTTAAAGGCTCATCGTTTTTTTACCTCCACGCATTCTATGCATCCCGGGTCTCTCATTCCTCATTGGCTGAGACAGCAGTCAGAGCCATTGGCTCTTGCTACTGTCAATCACAGGCAGTGAGCCAATGAGTATGTGTCTTATGGATGCATAGAGTGGGGCTCGGGAGCGAGCACGCACCAGTCCCCCCAGAGCACGTGGCTTACTATTGGGGCACTGGCTTTAGAGAAGGAGCCAAGAGCGCTGGCGGGGAACCAGAAAAGGGGAGGATCAGGGCTGTTCTGTGCAAAACCACTGCACAAAACAGGCAAGTCTGACATGTTTGTTGTTTATTTATTTTTTAAATTAGCCTTTAACATCACTTTAAGGGGTTAAAACAGGCGGCAAGGAGGTGACATATTGTCTCCTCACTGCCTGTTAAATGCCTCTGAAAACGGAACAGAGCATAAATAGCTTTTCAGAAAAGAGGTACTCCTTGGTGTTATTTTGAACAAGTCCAAAAAAAGCTGTTATGATCGTACAGGATTAGGGTTCAGGATTAAAATTAACATACAGACATACATACACACACACACACACACACACACACATTCATATAAACTTATGTACATACACACCCACACACATATATTCTCACATACACACATACAGTATCTCACAAAAGTGAGTACACCACTCACATTTTGTAAATATTTTAATTACTGTATTTATTGGCGTATAACACTCACTTTTTTACCCTGAAAATAGAGGGTAAACTGTGCCTGCGTGTTATACGCAGGGGGCTGTGGAAAGTTTTTTTCCTGATACTTTCCTTTTAAAGTTAGGGTGCGTGTTATACGCCTGTGCGTGTTATACGCCGATAAATACGGTATATCTTTTCATGTGACAACACTGAAGAAATTACACTTTGCTACAATGTAAAGTAGTGAGTGTACAGTTTGTATAACAGTGTAAATTTGCTGTCCCCTCAAAATAACTCAAACACACAGCCATTAATATCTAAACCACTGGCAACAAAAGTGAGTACACCCCTAAGTGAACATGTCCAAATTGGACACAAAGTTTCAATATTTTGTGTGGCCACCATTATTTTTCAGCACTGCCTTAACCCTCTTGGGCATGGAGTTCACCAGAGCTTCACAGTCCTCTTCCAGTCCTCCATGACGACATCACGGAGCTGGTGGATGTTAGAGACCTTGCGCTCCTCCACCTTCCGTTTGAGGATGCCCCTCCATGAACTGTAGCTCCCCAGTGCTGGTGTCTTTTCGACCTAGTTCCCCTATCGATATGGTTCCAAGCTCAACTGCGCATGCGCACTCGGAACACACGGAAATCTACAAACATCTACAGCTGTTCGTCAGCTGTAGACGCGCTTGCTACAGAGGATACACGCCGCGCAGAAAGCGGCGGGGGCGGCATTAAACAAGTTGATGGCCGGGTGACACGCCGCTCTGTATTTTTTACTATGTTCATAAAAGGGCAAAAGGGGCTGGGGCAGACACTGTGACACGCCACTCTATAGGGCGAGTGTTGTACATACAAATCTCTACGCTTGCCGTCTAACTTTGCAGGGAGCGCACACTCACTCATCCGCCCTTTGCTGTACAGAGCGGCGTGTCACCCGGCCATCAACTTGTTTAATGCTGCCCTATAGAGCGGCGTGTCCCAGTCTCCACCCCAGCCGCTTTCTTGTCGAGCTGGTTCCCCTAGCATCGGGAGCGAGCGCGTCTACAGCTGCCGAACAGCTGTTCGCGCTCAGAGAATTCCGTCGCCTCAGATTGCGCCTGGACAGTCGAGCTCGGAACCATATCGATAGTCGGAACCAGCTTGGCAGAACACCGGCAGCACTCATGCAGCCCCAGACCATGACACCACCATGCTTAACTGTAGGCAAGACACACTTGTCTTTGTACTCCTCACCTGGTTGCTGCCACACACGCTTGACACTATCGGAACCAAATGAGTTTATCTTGGTCTCATCAGACCACAGGACATGGTTCCAGTAATCCATGTCCTTAGTCTGCTTGTCTTCAGCCAACTGTTTGCAGGCTTTCTTGTGCATGATCTTTAGAGGCATGTTCTGAGTGGAACCTGTCCTGTTAAACTGCTGTATGGTCTTGGCCACTATGCTGCAGCTCAGTTTCAGGGTCTTGGCAATCTTATTATAGCCTAGATCATCTTTTTTTCAGATCCTCAGAGTTCTTTGCCATGTGGTGCCATGCTGAACTGTCAGTGACCAGTATAAGAGAGTGAGGGCGATAACACCAAATTTAACACACCTGCTCCCCATTCAATCCTGAGACCTTGTAACACTAATGAATTACATGACACCGGGTGGGAAAATGGCTAATTGGGCCCAATTCTGACATTTTCACTAAGGGGTGTACCCACTTTTGTTGCCAGAGGTTTAGACATTAATGGCTGTGTGTTGAGTTATTATGAGGGGACAGCAAATTTACACTGTTATACAAGCTGTACACTCACTACTTTACATTGTAGAAAAGTGTCATTACTTCAGTGTTGTCATGTGAAAAGATAATAAAATATTTACAAAAGAATGTGAAGGGTGTACTCACCTTTGTGAGATACTGTATCTTTCCAATAGTCTACTAGAGATGGAGCAGCCTTTTCCCCCCCCATGATATAATTGCTACTTGCTGATTTCAATCTATTTTAGATTTTTATTTTTGTTGTAAAATGTAGAATGTTGTGGTTTAAATTCAAACAGAAACAACAGTGCTGCTACCCACTCCAAGATGGCCCTTATGAGCCTGATGAAGAAGCACGCATGCTTCGAACGCGCGCATCCCCCGCTGACATCATACCCGGAAGTGACGATTCCACTAGCTGTGTTCCAGTGAGGATTCTTCCCCATCTCTGCGGCCGCGAGAGTGAAGTTCCTTCTACCACCGCTAACCACTATGTGGGATTCCAGCTTGTGAACATCAGGATTCGCAGCTCCCGGGTCGAGCGGATGACAACTTTTAAGATAAGCCTCTTACTATACTCGTTTGTGAGTGTATCTCTTGCCGCTGTATTATATATTTTTTAATAAATCTCTGATACTACTACGTTTAGAAGGCGCTGCTTTTTTCCTCTTCCTGTCTTATTTCAGATCACTTCTATCTGTAAGCTGGCAGCCTTCCTTGCGGATAGTTTTCAAGCTATTCCACACATGGACTAATTGATATGGACTTTTAACGTGTGTTTTTATACAGCCTATTTTAGTTCCATTCCCATTCTGTCTGCCCCGTTTTATGTTTAGTTTTTCTTTTGCATTTCCTAATCCAGAGTGCGCTCAATTCATCTATTGTTTATGTTATACCCATACAACATACCGATGAAAAGAGCTCCTGTGTGCCCGATCCACAGCCATTTCACTGAGTAGATATATAGAAAGATGATCCGCACACCAAGAGTTGCTCTTAACAAATCTTCGGGTCCTTTCACAAGGGGCGGATCCGCGCAGATCCGCCCCGTGAAGCTCCGCGGGGATCGCTCCGTTGATCCCCGCTGAGCCGACGGATGACTGGGCGGTCCCCGCACACTGTGCAGGGACCGCCCTGTCAGAGCGCCGCTCTCCCCTATGGGGAATCGGATGACGACGGACCGTAGAGTCCGTTGTCATCCGATCCGCTCCGCTGACGGAAGGAAAAATAGGGTTTTCCTCCGTCACACTTTGGCGGAGCGGAGCGGAGCGGATGTCAGCGGACATGTCTCCGCTGACATCCGTGCTTCCATAGGGCTACATGGAGGATCCGTTTCAGGTCCACCTAAAAAACTGACAGGCGGACCTGAACGGACCTCCGTGTGAAAGAGCCCTTCATCTTTATTCTGTTATGACTAAGGCCTCATAGGCTGAAAGATTTTTTTAAGAGCAACTCTTGGTGTGCGGATCATCTTTCTATAGAATGTTGTGGTTTCCATTTTAAGAAAAGGCATTCCCCTTGTGAGTCTCTACCTTCTCTTACCTCGCCACTTGACGCTTGAAGATCCTTCTCTGTATCATCAACATGTTCCATATCAGACCTAGGGCTATACAAAATAAATGACATGTTAAAGGATATCTATTGTGTAAAATGGTGTATTCTGATAACTGTTATATTTCGAACAGTACAGTACAGTACAGAAAACAACACTCCACACAACGTGGAGACAGCCGGTCACAACATTCGCCGGTGCATACAGTCATACAACAAAACACAAGTTGTCACATTAAACCTACGACCTTCCCAACCCCCCACCCCCCCCAGAACCAACAAAGTATACCCCCCCCCCCCCTTGCCTAGAAAGGAACATACATGACACGGACCACCAACCAGAGGCGGTCCGCCATATTTCAGAAGTCCAGTCCAGTAGCTCTCTGCAAAGACAAGTCGGATATAGCACATGAAATCAAATCCCCCTCGCCCACAAACTCCCCCACCCAGACATGTGTATTACATAAGTGCACAATAACCCCTCGAGGTCCTGACATCCTGAACACTCCCACCCTCCCACATCATATTACATCCTGCATTGCTGTGTTTAATCGGAAGCCGTATCCACAGTAGCCATCCAACACCCCCAAACCTTGTCAAATTTCGTCAGTGCCCCCCTACTCAAATAGGTGACCTTATAAAAGGGTATGGCTTTATTAACCAACGCTTTCCAAGTGTTAACAGTAGGAGCTACAGAGCTCTTCCATGATAGGATGATGCGCTTTTTAGCGTAGTACAACAGAAGCGTGAGTAAGGTTCGTATAGCCCTAGTAGTGGCCAGGGGTTCAACCAGATGTAAAAGACAGACCTCAACAGACATGGGGATAGATATGGAGGTGACCAACCTAATACAGTCAGCAATGGCCTGCCAGTAGATTTTGATTGGAGGACACTCCCAAAAGATGTGCATAAAAGGTGGCTAAAGGTGCAGAGCATCTCCAGCAGTGAGAGCTCTGCGTCCCATACATCCTTGCCAGTCTAGCCGGAGTAAGATAAACTCTGTGCAGAAACTTATAAAGGATCAGTCTGTCCCTACTCGAGACCAAATATTGAAAAGCAGTCCCCCACATGTCATCCCAATCGTCTCTGTCCAATCCCGGGGCCACAGCCTCCCAAGCCCCCCTGCAAGGTCTGAGTAGGAGAGTCGTCTCCGGGAACAGGTCTTTGTAAAAACTGGAAACTGGCTTAGGTAGGGACTCACTGCGCGCCAATAGCTCAAGATCACTGGGCTCCAGGCTAAGGGTCCCCCCACCGAACTGTGAGTGAAAGGCATGCCTCAGTTGCAAATACCTGAAAAAGTGGGAATTAGGTAAATTATACTTCTGTTTTAGTTCATCAAAGGCCAATAAGGCACCGTTGGACACAATATGGGCCAAAAGCTTAATTCCATACCCCGTCCAAACTACTGGGTCTGGGTAAGAGAAAAAGTGCGGTAAGTTGGGGTTACTCCAGATGGGGAGACTAGGTGAAAAGCTAGGAGAGCTAGGTGACAGCAATCCCTGGACCACAGCCCAGGCCCTCATCACTGAGCGCATGGAGTGCGTTAAGGGATATGGAGCTTTCAGGCCCCTGTAGACCAAATGAGGCAACGCCTCATAAGAGCCCAGACAGGCAGCCTCCAGGGACACAGATGTATCATCCGGAGGCGTAGTTAACCAGCGGTGGGCCACAGTCAACTGTCCAGCCAAAAAATATTTGTGGAAGTGAGGGATTGCAAGCCCTCCCTCCCCACATGGCTGTTGCAGGATCGCCAATTTCAGGCGAGGAACGCCCCCCTGCCACAAAAAGGAGGAAATCATAGTGTCAATGGACTTAAAAAGGGACTTGGGAATCCACACCGGAGAGTTTCTAAGGGTATATAACAGTAATGGCAGAATTTTCATCTTGACCAGATTGACTTTCCCTATGAGGGACAAGGGGAGATTTCTCCAGGCCTGAAATTTTTTAGATATTGAAGTGAGTAGCGGGGAGATATTAAGATTGACAAAGTATGTCACAGAGTTGGTGATCTGAAGCCCTAAGTACTTAAATTTGGGAGACCCACAGCAAAGGAACGGTAGGATCAGCCTGAGCAGGGATGGGGTGGGAACACAGGGGAAGTATCTTAGACTTAGTCCAGTTAACCCGGAGCCCAGAGACCGTAGCAAATTTTTCCAAGAGTGAAAAAAACGCAGCCTGTAGAGAGGGTCCAGTGTCTCTAATAAACAGTACCAAGTCATCTGCATATAGTGCTGTGGTTTCAGTTAGGGTGCCCACGCTGATTCCCTGAATTTGGGGGGAGGAACGTAGCGCAATCGCCAAAGGTTCCATGACGAGAGCAAACAGGCCGGGTGAAAGTGGACACCCCTGTCTAGTGCCCCTGGACACTGGAAAAGTCCTAGAGACCCCTCCAATAAAGCGGAGGGCCGCAACCGGGTGGTCATATAACAGCGAAATCCATTTAAGGAACCTGGGGCCAAACCCCATGCGCTGGAGGACATAGGTCATATAACCCCAATCAATGGAATCAAAGGCCTTCTCCAGGTCGAAGAACACCAAAGCCCTCCCAGAGGACACCTCGGCCCCCAACTGCGTGTGAGTAAACACCCGTCTCAGGTTTATATCAGTGGCTTTTTGGGGCATGAACCCGGTCTGATCAGGCGATACCAAGTGATGTATAATTTTCATTAGTCTATTTGCAATCATCTTAGTGAGGATTTTCAGATCCATATTTAAAAGCGCTATGGGCCTATAGGAAGAACAGCAAAGAGGGTCCTTATCAGGCTTGGGGAGTAATACAACATGCGCCTCATAGAAAGATGCCGGGAGGCTTTCCAAGTCAAAACAGTCACTATAGAGCTTTAAAAGTCTGGGGGATAAAACATCTAGATACTGTTTATACCACTCTGCTGGGAGTCCATCAGGACCCGGCGACTTAGCATTGGGGAAAGATGCAACGGCAGACGCCAATTCTTTGTCCGTGAAGGGGGCCTCAAGACTGGCTACCGCCTCCTCGGACAACTCCGGGATCTGAAGGAGACCCAGCAGGTCAGTCAGGTCCCGGTGGTCATACGGCGGGATAGCTGAGTAAAGTTCTGAATAGTAGGATACAAAAGGCCTGCATTATACCCTCTCTATCCCTCACTACGGCACCATCTGGGGAAGAGATGCATGGGATAGCTGCGTGTGCCCTAGTGTCTGCTGAGAGGAATGCCAACAGCTTCCCATTCTTATCGCCCCTCTCAAACAATTCCTCAGCCCTACTCTTGCGAGTGCAGTGGGTCAAGTCCTGAAAATGCACCAGAAGGGCCCTTCTGGCCGCTTGCAGCTTGACCAGAGAAGCAGGGGAAGGCGCATCAGCATGCATCTGTGCGCACAGGATTTCATTGGCCTGTAGCTCCTCAGACTTTGAGTTTTTCTCAATCCTCGCAGCCTTTATGGCCGACACATATGCCCCCCGTGTGGACGCTTTAAACGCGTCCCACAGTACCGGCCCACCCGCTGAACCCTCGTTGTGCTGCCAATATTCTTGCAAATGAGGCGAAATCAGGGCCTCGACAGAGGACTCGGCCACCCAACCAGGGTGTAGTCTCCAAACCCTCCTGCGGCCCTGAGCGGCAAAGGTCAGTACCACCCGCAAAGGGGTGTGATCAGATAGACCCCCTGCTAGATAACGGACCTCCTCAACATGGGGCAAGAGATCAGGGTTGGCGAACGCCAAATCAATGCGGGAGGAGGAGGTACTGACGTGGGAAAGATAGGAGTAACCTCTCTCACCAGGATGTTTCCACCGCCAGACCTCCTCCAAAGCCGCAGAGTCTGCCCAAAGCCCCAGGTCAAGGTTCCGCACCCTATTTGGGTTTGAGGAATCCAAGGAGTAATCAAGGACATTATTAAAATCCCCAGCCACAAATAACCTCAGGGGGCCAAATGTGGCAACCTTGTCCAGGACCTGATAGAGTACCTCCTTCTTAAAGGGAGGGGGTACATAAACATTGACAATGGCAATTAATTGAGACTCAACAGTCAGGGCCACAATGGCATAACGGCCAGCAGGATCCGTCACCACATGTTCAATAGCACATACCAGTTTCTTATGTATTAAAATAGCCACCCCTCTCGCATAGGAGGAGTATGTAGAGTGAATGGCCCTCTATATCCAGTTCCTGTTAAGGGACAGTATCTTAGAGCCCATAAGGTGGGTCTCTTGTAAAAGGATAATGTGGGGGCCAAGGGATTTAAGATATTGCAGGATCAGTGAGCGTTTAAATTTAGAGTTCAACCCACGGACGTTCCATGAGAGAAGTGTAAGGTCGCTCATCACGTTGGAGGGAATATAATATGAGGGAAGGAAAAAAATTACCAGATAGGGAAGGCCGGAGGGGCCAGAGCCTGGACACAGAGAGCCACGGACCACCACATGACAGCAGTTACGCAATAGGAACCATACTAGGCAAGGTAACCACCCATCTGCACCAGCCTGAGAAGCAAGGCGCAAACGGGGTAAAAAAAGAACCCCCAAACAAAAAAAAAAAAAAGAGAAAAGAAAAAGAAAAAAAATCAGGACAGTCCAGAAAGTTAACAGTTCAAAATCCCAACACCCTGTTTTCTGTAGGCTAACCAAACAAAAAACACGCCCGAGAAACTTTGTTCCCAAAAACCAAAAAAACAGTAGTGGAAAGTTCAGAGAGTTCATCCACTCAGTGGGGGGTCACGCCAGGGGACACACAGTACCGTCCAGCAGGACTCCCGATGATGTACGGACCAAAGACCCCGGGTAGTAGACACACTTCCCACCCCCGAAAAGGCAGGTGCAGCTAGATGTCAGCGCAGCATCAAATAGTCTTTTGGGCAACAAGAACCACACGTCCCAGCAAGGGGACGTGCAGTCCCATAGGTAGAAATCACAGGCGCCAGCCACAAACCAGCATGCCACTCGCACACATCCCTAGGCAATGGAATCCAGCCATTCTGCCGCCTCCACAGGGGAATCAAAAAACTTTGCAGAGCCCTGGTGAATAACCTTCAGACGAATCGGATACAGCATACTATAGACCAGGTTCTTCTCCCTCAAGCGCTTGCGGACATCTGTGAAAGAGCGCCTCTTTCTCTGTAAATCCGGAGAAAAATCAGGATATAGATGTATAATAGCGTTGTCATGTTTCAATTCCTGATGCTTGCGAGCCTCCGCCAGGATCAGATCCCTATCTCTGAAGTTAAGCAGGCGGACAAGAAATGCACGCGGCCATGCGCCGGCAGGCCTCCGACCAGTGGGCACTCTGTGGGCACGCTCCACAACATACACTGATGACAAGTGCTGCAGGCCAAGAAGTTGTTTAAAAAAGTCCTCCGCAAATACAACTGGGTTGGGGCCCTCCGCACCCTCAGGGAGCCCCACCACCCGCACATTGTTGCGCCTGAGGCGATTCTCTGCATCTTCAGAGCGCGGATTTTAACCTGCTGCTGCAATTCAGACACAGAGTGCAATGTGGAGGCAGTAGTATCCTCTACAGCAGATATGCAGTGTTCTGCTTCAGAAAGGTGGCCCCTGAACTTGTCCATGTCTTGTCTAATGAGCCCACATTCTATGGTCAGGGTGTCAATCTTACCCTCCACGGAGGCCTTACTGTCCGCGATGGCCGCCAGGATCGCCGCTGTGGACTGCTCCCCCACAGACTCCAGATCTTCCCGAGGTGCTGCCGAGGCTCCCTCCGGAGCAGATGTCCCGAGAGCCGCCATCCCTAGGTCTGTCTGCACCGCAATAGAAGTCAGAGACAGCGAGATGGAAGGCAAGATGGCTGCCGCACGAGTGACTGGCGGCGAGAGCTGACAGGATTTCGCAGCTGCTTTCTTAGCCAATTTGCGCTTACCAGTCATGGGGAGGACCGGAGGCTCCCCCCAGACCACAGCCCGGTGTTTGCTGAGCAGGATGGCAGGTGAAATAGCAGGATTCCGGCGGATTAACTGGACGGATGGCGGGAGCCTGAGCTGTACACGTCCTTCCTCACTCACATCGCGGGCACGCCCCCCGGGCTTCACAAATTTCTTTTTTAATTCACATGCCTTAATTCATATTTTTCTCATTTCCATGCACACCAAGGTGTCCAGAATACATGAAAGGGACCAGGGTTGAGATAAACTATAATGTGTTTTTTTTAAAGCGGAACTACACTATTTGAGCACCACAAACCAAAAACAGTGTTATTACCTGATAACTACTTTTTCCAGGAATCTTCCAGGATGGCTTACAGAGATATAGGCTCCTCCCACCTAGCACAGGAAACACATGATCCACATCATAAAAAGCACTGCACATGCATCAATCAGCTCCTCAGTATTTAACAAATAACCGAAGGCTTCAGAATAAGGATCATTAAACCCTCATAAGCGCAGCTTTATTCTTACTCCATGTTCTACATTGCCACTCACCAACACATAAGGGAGGGAACTGACGCCGTCCTGGAAGATTCCTGGAAAAAGTAGTTATCAGGTAATAACACTGTTTTTCCTCAGTCATCTTCCAGGACGGCTTACAGAGAGGACAAAATAGGACTATTCGATCAGGACGGGACCCCAGCTTTAAGCACCTACTTCCCAACAGCCTGTTTCTGGTTAGAGAAGAGGCCCGGTAGGTAATGTCTATGAAGTTTTTGGAAACTGGACCCGGATGCGGTCTTAAAGAACCTGGAAAGAGAAGCGCTAACCTTTCCAGCCCAGGAAATGGCCCCTGCTCTGTGTGAATGAGCTTCGATGTTTTCCAGGGGAAACAGCAATGATGCCTGGCAGGCTTCCATCATTGCATATTTCAATCACCCTGTGATAGTGATAATTTGACGTCAATAATTTTACCTCTTCTTGCCTTTATCTGGGCTACAGAACAAGCAAAGCTAGAGGTTGATCTCCAAACTATGGATCTCATCTTACACAATTTTCATTCAATGGGATGTCTACCCATGGACATTTAGATAATAGTAAAGGTGACCAGATCTTTTCTTTCTTTTTTTTTTTTTTTTTTAAAAGAAATCCGGGGACATAATTTTACTAGGAATGGCGGCAATAGGTGACTCTCTGCCCATCACCGCCGCCAACCCCACAACTTGTCAAGTCTTAATCTCCGGACCCTGGCTACTACTGGGTGGGGAATGAAGGAAGATCACTCTGCCAGGGAAGGCAAGGAGATAATCTGTCAGGCGGTTGGCCGGTACTTGAGCCAAGGCAGAAAAAACATGCGAGCGGAGCTGAATGGGCATGCACCCGAAACTGAAGAAATATTCTCTCCGCTCCAACCAGCACCTGATCATCAGAAAGAGGCACAGATAATGGAAAAAAATACACCCTTTAAGCTAGTGGGAGCGGGGGTGTGTAATTCAGATTTTTATTCTGCACTGACCGTCTTTGAAATTGACCCAGCCCCTGTTCAAATCCAATAATCCAGGGACAAAACCGAGGACAGACTTGGTCCGGGGAAAGTGTCCTGATCTCGGGGACTGTCCCTGGAAACCGGGGATGTGTGGTCTCCCTATATAATAGGCCCTATTAATTATCCAGCAAGATTTCTGCCCTAATGCTAGATATATCGATATCTTCATCCATAGCAAAAATGCATATGCCCATATTGATGACCTTTCTCCCCTCTGAATGCTGGAATGGCAGCTATCAGTGTCTGGAAAGGAACTGGGTAAAAAAGAACCTGGCAACTTTATGAATGACAGGAGCTCTGCCCAAAGTTGGAAGTTTTGAGTTCATAAGGCACCCTGTGATGCTGGTGTTAAGTTATGCAGATCACTACTCCAGAAGATTGAATCTGTTAGTAGTAACAGAACATTTACTTTGACTTGCTACCGCTGTTCTGAAAGGAAGGCTGTAAAAGATGCAATGATGTTTTTAACATATACAAAGTACTGAACCTAAGCCATACCCAGTCAGGCATAGGAATCCGAGATGTAGCAAGATGTGAACCCACATCTACAGGCCATAATCCTGCCCCTTAGTGCTGTTGCAAACACCCACAGCAACCAGTACCCGAAGAGGATATCCTCCTAAGGGTAACCACCTTGTGGCCATCTACCAAAATTAAAGCAGGTGTCATGGTGGAACCAGAGTACATGGTGTAGCTTTGTAAATCAGAAGAAGTCTGCTGTAATACTCCTGGGAAGTTTGAGGTCAGTGAACTGCTTGCCTGAACCTGCTTCCTCCCTGGTGTCAGTTGATGATGGCACCAGAGAATAATTCACAAAATGACCCTATAGCTGTCCATTCAGTGGGGTCTGCAGCATAGCAGGCTGCATACTGTCCTGGTTGCCAACCTAGTTTACCTGCCTCGGCAGACATGTACCCCTCCCCCTGTCTGTGAGGTGGACAGGGACGCTGGATGCCTCTGCTCCAGCCATGTAATACTCCCATCAAAAGATTTTGGGGAAGCTAGCAGCCATGCTCCATCTTTTAAAGTGATCTGGCCAAGGTCATAGGCCAACGCTAGGATAACATCCAACGTCTTCCAGGAAGTTTCCCATGGCTGCACTGACCTTCAGAGTACTTAACCTGCGAGTTGTTAACCTGTAGGCTATGGCTGTTATACCACATAATAATCAGCAGCAAATATTGCATGCTGAACGAAAGGGATTTGATCCTCTCCGAATGAAGGCTCAGCAGCAAAAAAAACTAGAACACGAGCCTTCGCTGTATATATGCAAAAGACATTTGCACACCTGCTGTCTATGAGCATCTAATACAATCTATTGAAGATTGTCTCGAACAATGCAAAGGTCAGGTAAAAGCCTCCCGATTCCTACAGCCACATAGACAAATAAGGGCAAGACCTTAAGCAGGACATTAGGTTCAGTTTCCACTAGTGCGACATGCCGTGCGACCCTGGATACAAAGTCGCATGACGAGTCATGGCCCATTGATTTCAATGGCACCTGTTCCAATCTCAGAGTTGCAACAACCTAGAAAAAGGTCCCAGCACAACCCAGATGCGACCTCTGATGCAACCCCGATCCAGAGGCTGTAAAGTTGGATCAAAGCTGCATTCCAAAGTCGCCACAGTGGAAACTGGAGTGCATAGCAGATACTGTTACTCCATAATAGGTGCAGCTTCCGCAATTAGACATAACCAAATATTTTGTCTGGAACAGAAGTAAAAAAAAGTGCATCTCCTTAAACTACATATTTAAACAATTTATGTTAACAGAGATCGCTGTACACTTATCCTTGCTTTATATAGCCCACACTTAGGTTGGAGACAGTGATAAATGCAAGCTTCTGATACCTTTGGATAAGCCCTGCAGTGTGCAATAGGAGCAATCAGAAGGCAAACAGCTGCAGGTATTAACGATCAATCGTTAAACACCGGTTTGTCCATGCAAGCTTTGCATGGAGGTTACACCCAGGAGAGCTGTACACTTAACCCTTTAGGGCCTCTGCCTCAAAATGACCACATTACTGTCATGGATATGCAGTAGTGTTTGTCTGTCAGCTTACCTTCCTTCCCATGTGTTCATCTTAGAGGCCTGAGCCCTTTTCACCTGGCTTCCTTTATAATCTCCTCCCAGCCAGACTCCACCCCAGGCCCTATCACAGAACACTATATTAACCTGTGCACTGCAAGCCTGCTTTGCTGATCAACGTGTTTGTTAGGCATTGTGTGTTTGGGTTCCTGCCTGCCGTGTGCTACGGCTGTCTCTCTGTTACATATTTGGCTTGTCCCCGACTATCCCTGTCTGCTCGTGACCCTTGACCTTCGGCTCGTTCTTTCGTTATCCTTATCTGCTTGTGGCCCCTGACCTTCAGCTTGTTATTCGGTTCTCTCATATCTTGTACTGCTGCTTCCCCTCTTTTCCCCTTATCCTACGGGGCGTGAGCTAGGAAACTCCAGGGGCCGCGACCTGGTCCCAGCCTGCAGCATAACATTCTCACCACTAGAGGCCCTGGAGAAGACCTGCTGGGTCTTAGACTCCGCGCCCTGGGGAATCTTGGCTCTAGCTTCCGTTAGGATCCCGGTTGTGCTCCTCTGGTCCCGCTTTCCACAACCACCCAGTTTCCTATCCGCAGCAGTCAGCCATAGGGTTCACTATAGGCTTGTGCACAATGGAAAAATTTGTTCCGTTTCGGTTCGTTTCTTTCCGGTCCTGTTGATTCGTAATCATTCGTAATTTTGCTAGACGGGATTTTTCGTGTTCGGACTCATTCGTATTTTTGCAAGCGACATTTTTCGTTGAATTTTTTGTTGCTTTATAATTCGTACTTTCGGTAGAGTACGTTGTTTTTCGTTGATTCTGGACACAACTCCTACTTTCGTAACTTTTTTTGGGTTCGTTGATTCGTAATTTTCTGTGTCTCTCTCACGACGACGCTGACTATTATGCCTAATGTGCTTCGAATGGATTTGTACTTTTCGAAATACATAGCGGTTATTTGTAACGATTCGAAATCTCGTATTTTACATGCGGCTATAGCCTCCGCCCCTGTACACCATTTTGAGAGGGTTCAGCACGGTGAGGGAGAAGCAGAGAGCAGAGCAGAGTGTTATTGTGCTTCGAATGGATTAGAAATCTCGTATTTTACTTTCGTTTTTTACATGCGGCTATAGCCTCCGCCCCTGTACACCATTTTGAGAGGGAGTTCAGCACGGTGAAGGAGAAGCAGAGAGCAGAGCAGAGTGAGTGTTATTGTGTTTCCAATGGATTTGTACATTCGTAAGTTTTTTCATAACGAATTATGCCGAAGACATTCGGGCATTCGCTATTTTGCGGTATAATTTATTTCGGATTCGGTTTTATTCATAATTGCTTTGTTCGGAAATTCGAATGCTTCCGAATGTCCGAAAGTTGCTAAATTCGGACGAATTTCGATTCGTTACGAAACGAATTGCACAAGCCTAGTTCACTACCTTGCGGTGCACTCCTGTCCCCCTACGGTGTGCATCTGTCACCTGGCCACAGGTGACCCTGACAGTTTGATCAGCCATGAACCCGGCTGACATCCCGTTACCCGTGGATGATCCGTTGCAGGGCATAGTTTGCAGACTTGAAACCCAGGAATCGAATCAGACTCAAGTGATGCGATTCCTCCAGGATCTGGCTTCTCGCTTCGAGCAGCTTCAGGCCTCCTTGGGAACCCTGAATCCGCAACCTCAAATACAACCAGCGGCTGCACCTATTGCACCAGTCGCAGCCACACACTCACTACAACTGCCAGCTCCGTCCCGTTTCTCTGGGGACTCCAAGGCTTGCAGGGGGTTCCTTAGCCAATGCACAATTCATTTTGAGCTCCAGCCCCAAAACTTCCTGTCTGTTCGGGCTAAGGTAGCCTATATCATTTCCCTCCTCTCTGGTGAAGCTTTAGCCTGGGCAGCCCCTCTGTGGGAACTGAATGATCCAGTGGTTTCTAGCCTGTCTGGCTTCTTGAAACTTTTTCGGAATATCTTCGAAGAACCGACTCGTGTCTCTTCAGCGGCCAGCGCCCTTTTACGTCTCCGCCAAGAGTCTGCTTCTGTGGGACAGTATGCCCTTCATTTCCGCATACTGTCGGCTGAGTTGAGCTGGAACAATGAGGCCTTAGTCGCAACCTTTTTGCATGGCCTGTCTGATAGAGTGAAGGATGAATTAGCAGGAAGAACCATCCCCACTGATCTGGCCGGCGTTATCTCCTTGTGTAACCAGATCGATATTCGCTTTCAGGAGAGGTCCTTAGAAAAGCAACGCCAGCACTCCTTGGTTCTTAGTCAGCCTGAGCTCCCCTCTCTTCGACCCGTAGAGCATCTCCTACCAGCTGAGGAACCCATGCAGCTGGGTCGGACCAGGCTATCCCCCGAGGAACGTGCTAGGCGCAGAACTCTTGGTCTGTGTCTTTACTGTGGGGGCAAAGGTCATTTTCGTGACACTTGCTCTCTTTGTCCAGAAAAACGTTCGGGTCCACTTCATCTGGAAAGTGGAGTATTGGACCCAGAAATATCACCTTCCCCTTCTCGTCTTCTGCTTTCTGTGTTCCTTCATGTTGGTGCTTCTTCTCATTCGGTCTCAGCATATCTGGATTCCGGAGCCGCTGGTAATTTTATGGACTGGGAAATCGCATCATCCATGAGACTTACTCTTTTGCCGCTCACCACACCATTGGTGGTCTTGGCGATTGATGGTACTGTTCTCCCAGGGGGACCTATCCGCTTCCAGACCCTCCCTGTTAAGATGTCGGTAGGGACACTCCACCAGGAGTGGATATCCTTCCTTATCTTACCCAAGGCCTCAACGCCTATAATTTTGGGTCTCCCATGGTTACAGCTCCATTCTCCTCATGTGGACTGGACTACTGGACAGATCCTGGCTTGGGGTCCCTCCTGTTCCTCGTCCTGCCTACCCAAGGTTGCCCCCTGTGAATCTGAGCCGGTCATTCATTCCAGGTTGCATAACCATTTACATTTCTCTGTCCCTAACCACCCTTGGACGCACAGCCAGGCTAGCTTGTCTACAAGTCCTGCAGTCGCTACGTCTTGCGATGCGATTCAGGTAGTCGCTACACCTGACTCAGCTATTCACTCTGCCTCTGTACTAGTTATGCCAGTCCAGCCCATGCCCAGTGAGCCTCCTACTTTTTCTTGTTCGGGACATTCTGCTTGTCCTTCAGCTATTCAGTTTGACTCCGGCGACATGTCACCTTCTAACCAACCTGACTTCAGGGTTCCACTGACATCTGCCCAGTCTGACGGTCCTGTGCAAGATGACCAGTTCCCCTTTAAGGGTCTAGGGGACCCTCCTCAGATTCCTGTTGATCCTCTCATGCCCTTGCTTATTCCTAGAGAGCCTTTGGTCCTCAATAGATCTTCTTGTCATCTCCCTACCTCGTTTTCGGTCTCTGAGGATAATCTTAAGTACGAGGTTAGACAAGTTCTGGATTCTCGGCTCTGCAGAGGCATTCTTCAGTACCTTGTGCATTGGAGAGGTTTTGGTCCTGAGGAGGCGTCTTGGATCGCTGCATCTGATGTCGCTGCACCTCATCTGTTGAGAAGGTTTCATCAGAGATTTCCCTTTAAGCCTGGGCCCAGGCGGGGGAGGGCCCATAAGAGGGAGGGTACTGTCATGGATATGCAGTAGTGTTTGTCTGTCAGCTTACCTTCCTTCCCATGTGTTCATCTTAGAGGCCTGAGCCCTTTCACCTGGCTTCCTTTATAATCTCCTCCCAGCCAGACTCCACCCCAGGCCCTATCACAGAACACTATATTAACCTGTGCACTGCAAGCCTGCTTTGCTGATCAACGTGTTTGTTAGGCATTGTGTGTTTGGGTTCCTGCCTGCCGTGTGCTACGTCTGTCTCTCTGTTACATATTTGGCTTGTCCCCGACTATCCCTGTCTGCTCGTGACCCTTGACCTTCGGCTCGTTCTTTCGTTATCCTTGTCTGCTTGTGGCCCCTGACCTTCAGCTTGTTATTCGGTTCTCTCATATCTTGTGCTGCTGCTTCCCCTCTTTTCCCCTTATCCTACGGGGCGTGAGCTAGGAAACTCCAGGGGCCGCGACCTGGTCCCAGCCTGCAGCATAACATCCTCACCACTAGAGGCCCTGGAGAAGACCTGCTGGGTCTTAGACTCCGCGCCCTGGGGAATCTTGGCTCTAGCTTCCGTTAGGATCCCGGTTGTGCTCCTCTGGTCCCGCTTTCCACAACCACCCAGTTTCCTATCCGCAGCAGTCAGCCATAGGGTTCACTACCTTGCAGTGCACTCCTGTCCCCCTATGGTGTGCATCTGTCACCTGGCCACAGGTGACCCTGACAATTACTAGTGGACAGGAACACAAAGCACATTCACCCTGTGTTTGTAGGAGGTACAGGATTTCAGCCAGTAACAGTGAATATGGTGTTTTACCAAACGTGAGTAAGGAAGGGCTCCCCTTGAGCCTCAGCACTCATGATGAGGATAGCTGCTTCTCCGGCGGAGAAGGAGCCTTTGTGAAAAAAAAAAAATCAGGAAAAAAAGGTTTGTCATATATTTTTCCCCCAATGCTCTTTAGGAATCCCTTAACCTTCCAAAAGCATTGCAGCACTGGAGCTGGTATCCAGGTAGTGGATAACTTGTACTTGCAGGCTGTGCATCTGTCCTTTAGGTGGCTCCCCTCTTGCTCCCATCCTCTGTCCTAGAGGGAGAAGACACAAGGCAGAATGAGCATTTTACCAAGAGAGACAAGGTGCAGCTGATCAAATCTGACCAGCACCCGTCCACCTAGGAAGATCCAAATGGAGCCCCACAACTAGTAGGGAAAACATTGGGGATACCCAAACAGCCAGACTAGCCCTGTCGGTCTGTGGATAGTACAGAGAATAATCTCAAAAGCCTCGGTGACCTCTTCACCAGGGAGCAAGAAAAGAGTTACCTCCATCTGCCTCTTTCTTACCCTAGGGCCAGAGTCTGCAGGTGTCCTTCCTGGTGACTGTGTGGAACAGTGCATGGAGCTTGTAGCCCTGACCACCTGGTCAGTGTCTGCTACCAAACTATACAGTTCTGACATGCACCTTTCTTCCACCCATGAGGCATTTTCTTGGTGCACATCGGGCATCCTTTTTCTGGGTGTCTCCGTTTTGTTATCTTTGGGCTTGTGGGCTTTGTTCAGTAATGAATCAAAAGACAAGTGCCAGCCCATTACTTCCACTGAAGTAAATACCCGTTAACAGAAAAACACCCTGTGGATAACAAAAAAATTCTAATCTAGCATTTTTTTTTAAGTACCCACCACCAGAGCCTATGCTAGTATGTGTGACACCTGTCCACCCTAAGCATACACCATAAACCGGCTCTGGCATAACGCCCCCTGTGCCCCCACCACAGGAGGATGAGAAAAGGAAGAGAGCAGTCTGCCCCCTATTTTCTTACCTTAGGGCCTGCATCAACACATGGCGCTGCTTCCATGGCTTGGTATCTCCATGTTGCTTGGAAGCCTGTTATTCAGGCCCCTATTTCGGGAGGTGTGGAGAATCCAGGGCGGCGCTGTGGATCCGACGCCGCCCTATGGCACAGCGCGCCTGTTTATCCTTGGATACCCTAGCTAGGGTTTTCAAGATGGCCGCCGTCCTTTCTGGAGCCAGCAGCTACCTCCTCACTCTGCACCATTAGCACAGCCACATGCTGGGGATAGAGAAGCCCTGTAACGTGGGGATCTCTTGAAACGGCAGAAAAAAAGGCATCCTGACCATGCGGCGGCCTCTGCTGTGCCATTCCGGATGGACCCACTGGATCACCTCCTCCACTTCTCAAAGGCAACCTCACTGAGGATACAGCCGTAAATTGAGAGAGGAGGTCCCTTATTTTCACCCCAGACCGCTTCCTTCAGGTCTCTGGGTGGCCCAAACTGACTCATACCCCAGGAGAACTACCCCTGTTGCACTGGGTATGGACGTCAGGAGGCCCCTGCCGTCTAGCACGAAGGCCCGGGAAAATAACAAACCGTTTGGTTTTAGTTCCTGTCTGGCCTGAGGAAACAAAAATACTGAGGAGCTGATGCATGTGCAGTGCTTTTTTATGATGTGGATCATGTGTTTCCTGTGCTAGGTGGGAGGAGCCCATCTCTCTGTAAGCCGTCCTGGAAGATGACTGAAGAAAAATGCTATTTAATAATTTTTTAATATTCAACGTAAATTCCCCCATCCATCCATGTCTCCGTACTTTATTTCCTGGGAAATCACTTTGAAAATGTTAGTTGTGCATTATTAACAAAAGTGGTCTGTATTTGGGCACTGCAGTTAGACTGATTTTGTGGCACCACTGAAAAGAATTAATACTTACCTGATTGATGAGCTTTGTTTTCTTGAAGAGCTAAGCTGCCTGAAGAATCTTCAGGATCCAACACACTTTCAGGTGTAACAGATGCCTGGTTCCTCACTGCATCCCGTTATAACCACTGTACTGTGGACCCTGGGTTGTCCTCAATTTAACGGACCATACCCCCCCCATACACACACCAGTTTTAGGGGACCATACATAAGGGTCAGTGTATATTGACATTTGTACTTTCCTTCTGAATGAGTTTGTAATACATTTTTTGCAGGATTTAGAACACAGTTCTTGAAATGGATCTTATGCAGCAGTATCCCTCCATTTAGAGGAATGCGTTGTGAATTATCCTGTAGTGGGGCTTTAAATCAGAACCAAACCCATTAATTTAACTGTTGCCCAAAACAGTTACATTCAAAGCATGTTGTGAATTATAAGGGCACTTTCACACTGGGAGGGCGGGCGCTGGCGGTAAAGCCTCGCTATTTTTATCTGTGCTTTACCGTAGTTTTTGCTGCGCTTTTCGGCTTTTAACCCCCGCTAACAGCTGAAAAAGGGCAGGGGCGCTGTAGGGGCGCTCCTACAGCACTTCAAAAAGGTGCTGCATGCAGGACTTTTTTGAGCATCCTGCCAGCGCACCTCTCCAATGTGAAAGTACTCTGGCTTTCACACTGGAGTGAGAGGAGAGGTGCTTTACAGGTGCTATTTTTAGTGCTATAGCGCCTGTAAAGTGCCTCAGTGTGAAAGTAGCCTGAGCCCGGGTTCACACTGCTGCGATCTCAGAGATCACATGTGATTCGGACCCGCACTGTAGGTGCCGATCACATGCGATCTCTGAGCAATGCGAGTTCTGCCATACAGTTGTATGGCTGAACTTGCATTAGATTCGCACAGAAAATAGTGCAGGGACTTGTTTTTCCCTGCAATAGAATCGGATCGCATGGGTGTTCTCACCTATGCTATCCCATTCCTGTGCGAGTTCACAGTTCGCACTGTGATCTGTGACCAATACTGGGGGTGTCATTAACTTTGTCAATGACACCTGCAGTGATTCGTACAAGGCAGTGTCATAAGGGAGCGATGCAGTAACCGGTGATGTGTTCATGCTGGTTCCCGCATCGCATCAGTGTGAACCCAGGCTAACTGTCACAGCTGCTTATGTTATCAACCAAACTGTCAAGCCATCAACTGTCAGGAGTTATAACGAAACACGTGCAGCGCCATGGCAACTGCAGATCATACAGAGGCCAAGATGACAGCTAAAACAATAGTAGGGTTTACAACTATTTCCACTTCAAGCAGTTACAGCTACAGTGTTTTCCTCTTCGAATAAATTGTTTAAAGCTACTCAGCTTTCAAAAATGAATTTGATTATTCCTGCAGATGATATTGGAAGTGTTTTAAGTGTTGAAGAATCTTGAGTGGCTTAAGCTCTTGAAAAGAGCTTCTTATTAAAGGGGAAGGAGGAGGGGCCAGACATGACATAGATCACGATGAGGTGATCTTACCTGGAAGTGGGAGCGGGTACCTATCAAAACCAGGTACCCGCTCCCCCCCAAAAAAGTGACAAATGTGGCAGTGGAGGGTGTGAAAAAACAGAGCTTCCCCTTTTGGGTGGAGCTCCGCTAAAACCAGTTCAATAGCAGACAGTTTTACCCCCTTCCTGCCCAGGCCACTTTTCAGCTTTCAGTGATGTCATGCTTTGAATGACAATAGCACGGTCATGCAACACTGTACCCATATGAAATTCGTATCTTTTTTTCACACAAATAAAGATTTCTTTCTGTGTTATTTAATGACTGCTGTTTTTATTATTAATTTGCAAAATAAATGAAAAATACAGATTATTATTTTTTTTTTAATCACTTAACGACCGCCCACTGTATATATACGTCGGCAGAATGGCACGGACAGGCACAATCACGTACCTGTACGTGACTGCCTTCGTATAGTTGGGGGGTCCCATCGGACCCCCCTTCTATACAGTGAGCGGTGGTTATTTGTTCGGGAGCGATCCGTGATGAGGGGGACGGCCGTTAGATTCCGGCCACCCCCTCGCGATCGCTCCCGGCGAATGAAAAGCTTCCTCTGCCTGTGTAATGTAAACACAGGCAGAGGAAGTGATGTCATCTCTCCTGTGGCACTCACATATACCAAGCGTCGTACGAGAGAAGATGTCAGGTTAGTGCACTGACACTACACTGACACCAGGACACATAGGCACACGATCGCCCGCCCAGGCCCCCCCAGATCACCCCCCAGTCACAGTGTCACTGATTGCAGTGACCATTTATTTACTGATCACTGCAATCAGTGACATTTGTGACTGTAAAAGTGTCACTACAGTTAGTTTTAGGTCCAGTGTAGCCCCCTAACCCCCCCCCCCTAATAAAGGTTTAACCCCTTGATCGCCCCCAGGTAACCCTTTCACCCCCTAGCACCGCTGTCACTAAGCGATCGTTTTTCTGATCGCTGTCTTAGTGACGGTGATGCCGATAGGTAGCCAGTTATTTTTTTTAGGTTCGCCGCAGGTTTTTATAGCGTCAGGTACCCCCATATATTATCTAATAAACGTTTTCTATAGGTTTTCTAATTGCCCCTAGTTAACCCTTTCACCAGTGATCACCGTATAAGTGTTACTGGTGATACTGGTTAGCCAGTTAGTTATTTTGTTATTTAGGTTCCCCGTCTGGTTTATATATAGCGTCAGGTACCCCCATATATTACCTAATAAAGGTTTAACCCCCTGATTGCCCCTAGTTAACCCTTTCACCAGTGATCACCATATAAGTGTTACGGGTGACGCTGGTTAGTTAGTTTGCTTTTTATAGTGTCAGGGCACCCGCCGTATATATAACCCAATAAAGGTTTAACCCCCTGATCGCCCGGCGGGTGATATCAATTAGGTTTTAGCGCCAGAGAGGGTCTGCGTCGCCCCAGGCAGCGTCAGGTTAGTGCCAGTAACGCTAACACCCATGCGTAAAGCATACACCTCCCTTGGTGGTATAGTATCTGAACAGATCAATATCTGATCTAATCAGATGTATACTAGCGTCCCCAGCAGTTTAGGGTTCCCAAAAACGCAGTGTTAGCGGGATCAGCCCTGATACCTGCTAGCACCTGCGTTTTGCCCCTCGGTCCAGCCCACCCAAGTGCAGTATCGATCGATCACTGTCACTTACAAAACACAACACACATAACTGCAGCGTTCGCAGTGACAGGCCTGATCCCTGCGACTCCAGTGCTGTAGGAGGTGATTTCACCACCACAGTTAAAAAAAAAAAAAGCATATATGCCGAAGCATTGGGGCAGCAGGGGCGAAGGAGCGGAGGAGCGATTTTGCTCCTAATGCCGCGTACATACGGTCAAAATTCCGACGGAGGCCTGCCCGTGGAAAAGGCCGACCATGTGTGTGCGGCATAACTTTTGCGGGAAGATGCCCCCATGCTTCGGCATATATAAATGGTGCATGTATGCCCATCATTATAAGTGGGTGGATGAAGGGAGGTATTCTAATGGTGGGCATACCCACCGATCAATCTCTTTTTTTCGTTCAGCCAACAAGCTGCATGAAAAAAAAGATGACAATACATGTCCAACAAGGACCAGCAACGTACTGGTATGTTGCTGGATTTTGAATGGTTATACCAGATTGATGCCTGCGGGTTTAGGTGTCATCTTGGTATCATTCTTTTCAGCCAGTGACCGGCTTTCATGTAAAAGCAATCCTAGCGGCTAATTAGCCTCTGGACTGCTTTTACAAGCAGTGGGAGGGAATGTCCCCCCCGGATATAAAAAGCGCCATTGGGAAATTGGGAAAGCATTTTATCACACCGATCTTGGTGTGGTCAGATTCTTTGAGGGCAGAGGAAAGATCTAGGGTCCAATAGACCCCAGTTTTTTTTTTTTTTAAAGTACCTGTCACTACCTATTGCTATCATAGGGGATATTTACATTCCCTGAGATAACAATAAAAATGATAAAAAAAATATGGAAGGAACAGTTTAAAAAAAAAAAAAAGAAGAAGAAGAAGAAGAAGCACCCCTGCCCCACCCTGCTCTTGCGCAATGGCGAACGCAAGCGTCGGTCTGGCGTCATATGTAAACAGCAATTGCATCATGCATGTGAGGTATCACCGCGAAGGTCAGATCGAGGGCAGTCATTTTAGCAGTAAACCTCCTCTGTAAATCTAACGTGGTAACCTGTAAAGGCTTTTAAAAATGTATGTTCTTTGTCGCCACTGCGCGTTTGTGCGAAATTTTAAAGCATGTCGTGTTTGGTATCTATGTACTAGGCCTAAGATCATCTTTTTTATTTCATCAAACATTTGGGCAATATAGTGTGTTTTAGTGCATTAAAATTAAAAAAAAAGTGTATTTTTTCCCCAAAAAATGCGTTTGAAAAATCGCTGCGCACATACTGTGTGGAAAAAAAATGCAACACCCACCATTTTAATCTGTAGGGCCTTTGCTTTAAAAAAATATATAATGTTCGGGGGTTCAACATAATTTTCTTGCAAAAAAAATATGTTTTCATGTAAACAAAAAGTGTCAAAAAGGGCTTTGTCTTCAAGTGGTTAGAAGAGTGGATGTAAGCTTCCTAATGTTGTGTATAAAATACCAGGACAGTTCAAAACCCCTCCAAATGACCCCATTTTGGAAAGTAGACACCCCAAGCTATATACTGAGAGGCATGTCGAGTCCATGGAATATTTTATATGTTGACACAAGTTGCGGAAAAAGACAATTTATTTTTTATTTTAATTTTTTTTGCACAAAGTTGTCACTAAATGATATATTGCTCAAACATGCCATGGGCATATGTGAAATTACACCCCAAAATACATTCTGTTGCTTCTCCTGAGTACGGTGATACCACATGTGTGAGACTTTTTGGGAGCCTAGCTGCGTACGGGACCCCAAAAACCAAGCACCGTCTTCAGGCTTTCTAAGGGTGTAAATTTTTGATTTCACTCCTCACTGCCTATCACAGTTTCGGAGGCCATGGAATGCCCAGATGGCACAAAACCACCCCAAATGACCCCTTTTTGGAAAGTAGACACCCCAAGCTATTTGCCAAGAGGTATGGTGAGTATTTTGCAGATCTTTTTGTCACAAAGTTTTGAAAATAGAAAATAATTTGTATTATTTTATTTTTTTTAATTTTCATGGGGGGGTTTTGTGCTATTTTGGCATTTTATGGCCTTCGAAACTGTGATAGGTAGTGAGGAGTGAAATCAAAAATTCGCGCCCTTGGAAATCCTGAAGGCGGTGCTTGGTTTTCGGGGGCCCGTACGCGGCTAGGCTCCTAAAAAGTCCCACACATGTGGTATCCCCGTACTCAGGAGAAGCAGCAAAATGTATTTTGGGGTGCAATTCCACATATAACCATGGCATGTGTGAGCAATATATCATTTAGTGACAACTTTTTGTAACTTTTTTTTTTTTACTCATTATTCAATCACTTGAGACAAAAAAAAAAAAAAAAAAATTCAATGGGCTCAACATGCCTCTCAGCAATTTCCTTGGGGTGTCTTCTTTCCAAAATTGGGTAATTTGGGGGGGTTTTGTACTGCCCTGCCATTTTAGCACCTCAAGAAACGAGATAGGCAGTCATAAATTAAAAGCTGTGTAAATTCCAGAAAATGTACCCTAGTTTGTAGACGCTATAACTTTTGCGCAAACCAATAAATATACGCTTATTGACATTTTTTTTACTAAAGACATGTGGCTGAATACATTTTGGCCTAAATGTATGACTACAATTGAGTTCATTCGATTTTTCTTATAACAAAAAGTAGAAAATATAATTTTTTTTCAACATTTTCAGTCTTTTTCCGCTTATATCGGAAAAAAAAAAAAAATTAATCGCAGAGGCAATCAAGTGCCATAAAAAAAAAAAAGCTCTATTTGTGGGAAGAAAAGGACGCAAATTTCGTTTGGGTACAACATTGCATGTCCGCACAATTTCCAGTTAAAGCAGCGCAGTGCCAAATTCTGAAAACACCTCTGGTCCTTTAGCTACAAAATGGTCCGGGGCTTAAAAGGAACACTACAGGTTCCCTTTTTTTTTTTTTTTAAATAACAAACATGTTATACTTACCTCCACTGTGCAGCTCGTTTTGCACACAGTGGCCCAGATACTCCGCTTCTGGGGTCCCTCGGCGGCTGTCTCGGCTCCTCCCCACAAGGACTCCACACCATAATGCGAGCGAGCGAGCATGGTGTGGAGTTATTGCGGGCGCGCTCCCGTGATACAGCGGCGGCCATAGCCGCCGACTGCATCACTCGGCCCCGCCCCCCGGCGCGCCGCGTCATTGGATGTGATTGACAGCAGCGCCAGCCAATGGCTGCGCTGCTTTCAATCCATCCAGTGTAGCCAATCGGCGGCCAGGCTGAAAACCGAAGAGGATGACGGGGACGAGCACGGGACTTTCGAGGGGCCAGGTAAGTAAAACGGGGGCTCGGGGGGGGGGCAATATTGTTGAATGTTTTTTCACCTTAATGCATTAAGGTGAAAAAACATGTAACTTTACTACTCCTTTAAGTGGTTAAACAGCGGTTGTGTTTGTTTCTTCTATAAAATTTTGCAAATAAATAATCTTTCTTCAGAAATTTAAGACAAAATTTATACTGCTACATTGTCTTGGTGAAAATAACCCAAATCGGTGTATATTATTTAGCCTGGAGGAAAATTAGAGATTCCACAAACTATGGTATATATCTGAAAATGTATCAATCCTGACAGTCTCTCATATCTTGAGGCCTGAAAATGCCAGGACAGTACATACAGTATATCCCCCAAATTACCCCTTTTTGGAAATTGGACGCCCAAGGTATTTAAGTAAGAGGCGTGATGAGTTTTTTGAAGTTGTAACTTTTTGTTCAAATTTTTGGGAAAATGTTATAATATATATATATATATTATATATTTTTTATTTTTACATAATGCGTCGGTCTTTTAAAACGTTGCCTGTGTATAACAAAATTCACATTGTTTATTGCCGTTGCATGGGCATGCGCAATTTTAAAGCGTGACATGTTTGACATCTGTTTACGTGCCATAACATCATCTTTTAAATTTTACCAAACAATCGGGTATTATATTGTGTTTTTGTGCACTAGATTCTAAAAAGTGTACTTTTGTGGAAAAAAATTATTGAGTTTAAAAAACCGCTGCGCAAATACCGCATGACATAAAAAATTGCAAAACCAACATTTTGTACTCTAGGACTTCTGCTTTAAAAAATACATATAGTTTTTGGGGGTTCCAAGTAGTTTTCTGGCACAAATAATACAGATTTTTACATGTAAACAAAAACTGTCAGAAGAGGCCTGGTCTTCAAGTGGTTTAAAGAAAAAAAAATCTTTAAAAATCGCTTTCATGATGCTGTAATTTTTTTTTCAAAAAATTTTTTTTTTATAGCTTTTTTTTCTGCCGCCCTGTAATATCCCGTATAATAACAATAATAATAATAATTCTCATGAGTTCCTTAACCTTTCCTGCCCCCCCCCCACTGTTTTTGTTTGCAATTAACACGCACTGCATTCCAGTCATGTTCACAGCTCTGCTGTATGCACATTACAAATCCCATAGTCCATCTCAGCAAAAGAGGCTTCTCCCCCAGTCATACTATCTGAGGACAGTGACACCAGGACCCAGAAGTGACATTTTACATGTGCCTTCTGTCACTAACAGGAAGAGGAGACCAGCCAACATTAAGACCCCTTTCACACTGGGGCGGTTTGCAGGCGATATTGCGCTAAAAATAGCGCCTGCAAACCGACCTGAAACAGCGGCTGCTGTTTCTCCAGTGTGAGAGGGCTCTATATGCTCTATACAGCAAGGGTCAGCAAGGGGCGGATGTGATATTGAGCAGTGCATAACCGCTGTGAGCAAAACATTACTAATATGTTTAAATGCATCCCTTGCTGCCCCTTGCTGTATAGAGCTGCGTGAATAACCAAGCAAAAAAACACTGCTCAATATCACATCTGCCCCTTGCTGTATAGAGCGCCGTGTATAACCAAGCATCGGGAGCGAGCGCCGTCTTGATTGCGCATGCTCCGTCTACAGCTGACGAACAGCTGTTCAGGCTCTGAGATTTCCGTAGGCTCGGATTGCGCCTGCGCAGTCCAGGCTGGATCCTATCCAATAGGGTAACCATATCGTTAGAACACCGGCAGCCAGCTCTCTTGTCAAAGGAATCCAAGTGGCTAACTAGCTGCTGAATTGTTTTTACAAGCAGCGGAACGGGATGTCTCCCCCTCTTGCCGTGGCTTTCTCAAGCTCTCCCATCCCACCGGGATCAGCTTTGATTGGTTCTCCGCTATAGTAACCTGGAAGCCATAACCTGACATCACTTCCGGATTACCCAGATGTCAACGGCGTCATTTAAAAAATTAAATAAAATCTAAAAGCATTCAAAAATCACAGGTCTTTGCATTTTCAATGCTTTTAAAGGGCAGAGGAGGGATTTTGGGGTCTTATAGACCCCAGATCTCTCCGTAAAGAGTACCTGTCACATGCCTATTACTGTCACAAGGGATGTTTACTTTCCTTGTAACAGCAATAAAAGTAATTAAAAAAATTAAAGCAACGGTGTAAAAATAAAGTCCCGGGTTAACATAGGTGCGCTTTGCGATATTGCATGTGATTCGCACCACACTGCAGTGCAAATCACCTGCGATGTCCATGCAATGCGATTTCAGCAATACAGATAGTATGGCTAAATTTGCATCACATCTGGACCAAACTTGTACAGTACCATTATTTCTGGTCTGCACCAAAATCGGATTGCATGGGTGTTCACCGATTCATGTCCGAACTGTCAGTTCGCAGTGCGATATGCGAGCTGAAATGGGGGTGTCATTAACATTGTATTGACACTCCCAGCAGTTTGCATATGGCAGTTTGAACTTCTGTGCGAGTCGGGTGCGATGCAAGATCCACAGTGTTCCCGCATCGCACCTATGTGAACCGGCCCAAAAACACACGCAAACAGCGATCATCCCACACATGTGAGGAATCACCGTGAATGACAGATCATGGGCAGTAATTTTAGCACTAGACCTCCTCTGTAAATTCAAAGTGGTGATCTGTAAAGGCTTTTAAAATGTCACCCTGTGAGTAGTAGTAAAATTTACATTGTTTGTCACAAATTTAAAGTGTGACATGTTTAGGATCTATTTACTGGGGTAACGTAATTTTTTATATTTTACAAAAAAATTGGGTTATGTATTGTGTTTTTTGCATTAACGTTTTCCCCGAAAAAAATTGCAAAACCCACCAATTTATTTTCTAAGGTCTCTGCTTTAAAAAAAAAAAAAAAAAAAAAAAAAAAAAGTTTGGGGTTCTAAGTAATTTTTTTAGCAATAAATACAGATGATAGTTACATGCAAACGAAAAGTGTCAGAAAAGGCCTGGTCTGGAAGTGGTTAAAAAAAAAAGAAATGCTGCGCAAATAGCATGCGACATACAAAATTGCAACACCCACCATTTTATTCCCTAGGGCCTCTGCTAAAAAAATGTTATATATATTGTAATGTTTGGGGGTTGTTTAGCTCAAGTGTAGCACCCACTAGCGAGAACAGTCCCACACAAATGTTTCCTTTTGGAGGGCTTGTTGGCCCACTTTTATTAAAAAGAATCAAACAAAGTTCCAGAAATGAAAACAGATGTGGTTTTCCCTCGCAGGGGGTTTTCACCATCAACATTAAACGGTTGTATGTTCAGCCTCCTGGCTCACACATGCAAAAGGGCAAATGAAAATACCGAGCCGCCTGGCTCTCTTCAGCAGCAGCACCACTGCTCAGGCTCCCGCATGGAGCCCTCCTGACTCCTGTCAGCAACCTCAGACTCAGGTCTCTGGGTTTCACAGTGCCGCCTGCACTCTCTAGCTACTCCAGCTTCTCTAGCTACTTCAGTGCACACCTGCACACTCTGGGTTCTCCCTTGCAAGCCTGGTCTCCTCGGGAGGGTGGAGCCCAGAACCATGGTCAGGTGTCTACAAATAGGCCAGCACACACCTGACCAGTCAGTGTGCTGGTAAATCTCAAAATCTGGACCCAGGACTGGGGATTTCATTCCACCCGGATCTCTAAGAAATCCCCGGGCTCCAGGTCCCAAAGTGGACTTTATTAAATAATGAGGAAACCGAAACGCCAGTTTCCTCTGTACATTATAAGCTCCCTGGAGCCCCTCAACCCGTCCAGTTGAGAATTCTGGGTCACTACACTGGTGGGGTACCACACTACCACAATTATATATATATATATATATATATATATATATATATATATATATATATTGTGACAGCAGGAAGGTAAAGTCACCTGGTTGCATCCAGGGGGGTAGATATATTTCGCCCAGATTCAGGCTTTACGCCGACTTATACAACTAGGTGGAGAGTTGTATAAGGCTAGTGGGCTCATGGATGACTCATACCTCTAGGGAGAGTGTGGGGCGTCGTACAGACAGGGAGTTGATGAGGCCAGCTGAAGCTTGTCAGCTCATTTAGGCCTCTATAAAAACTCCCAGCTTCATTAGATGTTAGCTCATGCCTGGACCCAGACCTGTGTGGACTGTCTAGGGAGAGTGAACCCCTGTGCGGTGAGGCAAAGCCTGTGTGGCTATTTGTTTGGACTTTTATTAAAACCAGGGACTTAGGGACTAGGACAGCACTAGGCTGATCCCAGTTGTTAGTTAGGAAACCTGTATGTTTAGTCAGAGGTCAAGTTGACCAGGATTTATTTTGTTTATATGTTTCTTTTGGCTTTGCTGTGTTTTGTCACTGTAAATAGAAAATAAACCGCACCTTTTTTTTTTGATTTTGAAAACCACAACCTCCGTTTGCTGGGCCTGGTTTTGTGTGGGGAGCCCATCCCGGGGGTCACACACACCCGCTGCCGAGCTAACCCCCTCACAGTTGGTGGAGAACCAGTGGCAGTTTTTTTTAAGCCAGCATGGAGGAGATACTGAAGCAGCTGGCTCTAGCAAATGCCAATCAACAGCAGACAAATGCAGGTTTGCAAAAGAGCCTTGCAGCTCAACAACAGAACTTCGCAGCCCAGCAGCAAGCTCATCAACAGAGCCTTGCAGCCCAGCAACAAGCCCAGCAGCAATCTGAGGCCCGCTTCATAGACCTGTTACAGAAGCAAGAGCAGAGACTACAACAAATGGAAGCAGTAATGCAGCAACGTCCGCAGACCAGTGAGGAAAGCCGTCCCACTAATACCGCGTCCTTTGGGGTGAGTCGTTTATTGACAAAAATGACTGGAGAGGATGATCCAGAGGTATTTTTGACCACATTTGAAAGGACTGCTGAAAGAGAAAAGTGGCCTGAGGAGCAGTGGGCTGGACTGGTGGCTCCTCTGTTAACTGGTGAATCGCAGAAGGCTTACTATGACCTAGAGCCTGACCAAGCAAAAGACTATGTGATGCTAAAAGCTGAGATATTGGCAAGGCTGGGTGTCACCCAGGCTGTCCGGGCTCAGCGTGTGCATAACTGGACTTTCCAGCTTGGAAAACCCCCCAGGTCTCAAATGTATGATCTCATTCACCTGAGCAGAAAGTGGCTACAGCCAGAGACTTTGTCCGCACCAAAGATTGTGGAACGTGTTGTAAAGGATCGGTTTTTGAGAGCTCTTCCTACTGCCATCCAAAAGTGGGTAAGCCATGGAGACCCAGAGACGGCCGATGGTCTTGTGGATCGTGTGGAGAAATACTTGGCTACAGAGAACCTGACGGCCTCTTCCAGAGACACTCGGACTTTCCACCCTAAGACCAGACCATCCCCAGGGGCGGATAAGAGGATTCCAAGGGGTAAGGGTGGAGAGAGTGAGAGGGTGGGAGCTCTACCCCAAGTTTGGCGAGAACAGCCTGGGAAATCAGCGGCTCAAGAGGCGGCAAGAAGGATCGTTTGCTACCGCTGCCGGCAAGCGGGACATATTGCAGCCAATTGCCCGGTTGTGGAGGAACCCATGCAGTGTGACTTTCTGACGGGCAGACGTCAGTCGCTGTGTGCGACAGTCGCATGCACTGCCATTCGAGGAATTGAGAAACATTTATGCAAAATGTGTGTTAATGGTAGAAATGTTGTGGTATTGCTGGATTCAGGTAGCCTTGTGACCCTGATAAAGGCTGAGTTAGTTAAAACAGAGGTCTCTGGGAATAGCAAGGTAGCTGTTATTTGTGTGCATGGGGACACCCGAGAGTATCCAGTGACTACAGTGTGTTTCGAGACCCCCAAAGGTACCCTCTCTCATCCAGTGGGCTTAGTATCTCAGTTACCGTATGACGCCATTGTGGGAAGGGATTTTCCGAAGTTCTGGGAACTGTGGGATGATCCTGAGCCCCCCACTGGTGCCCCTATGTACCAGGAATGTGATAGCCAGAACTCCCCTGAGAGTGGTGAGGACTCTCCGGAATTTCCCTTATCAGTATTGGCAGGGGAGACTCAAGAAACTGGAGAGGACCCCACCTCCTCAGACGAAAACCTACCGTCTGTGGAGTTTTCTGATCTTGAGGTTCACAGGGAAAACTTTGCCACAGAACAGTTGAAAGACCCCGCCCTAATAAAGGCACGCGAAAACGTAGTGAAAATAGATGGCGAGTTAGTGAACCCAGATAATACCTGCACTTACCCATACTTCAGCGTAGAGAAGGACCTACTGTATCGGGTGGCAAAAAGGGCAGAAGAAACCGTTGAGCAGCTTGTGGTGCCCAAACCTTACAGGAAGTTGGTGTTGGAGTTGGCCCATGGGCACATTCTTGGAGGTCATCTGGGGACAGAGAAAACCCGAGAGAGGGTATTACAGAGATTCTATTGGCCGGGGGTGATGAAGGACATAGAAAATTATTGTTCCTCCTGCCCTGTGTGTCAGAGGTCGGCCCCGAGGCCACATTTCCGTAGCCCGCTGGTCCCTCTACCCATCATTGAGGTCCCGTTTGAGAGGATCGCCATGGATTTGGTAGGTCCTATAATCAAGTCCGCTAGGGGGCACCAGTACATATTAGTTATAATGGACTATGCCACCCGTTATCCAGAAGCGATCCCTCTCCGAAATACCTCGGCCAAAACCATAGCCAAAGAGCTATCTCTTGTGTTTAGCCGGGTGGGTATTTGTAAAGAACTGCTTACGGACCAAGGTACACCCTTTATGTCCCGGGTTATGAAGGAGCTGTGTAAATTGTTCAAAGTGACGCAATTACGTACATCTGTGTATCACCCCCAAACCGATGGGCTGGTTGAAAGATTCAACAAAACCCTAAAACAAATGTTGAAGAAAGTGGTGGATAGAGATGGAAAGGATTGGGACTGTCTACTTCCTTATCTGATGTTTGCTATTAGGGAGGTGCCCCAATCCTCTACGGGATTCTCCCCCTTTGAGTTACTGTATGGGAGACACCCAAGAGGGCTGTTGGATATTGCCAAGGAAACTTGGGAAAGTGAGAGTTCTCCCCACAGGAGTGTGATTGAGCATGTCGCCCTGATGCAAGACCGAATTGCACAGGTAATGCCCATCGTGAAGGAACATTTGGCCCAAGCGCAGTTAGCACAGCAGAGAGTGTACAACCGTGGAGCCAAGACCCGTACCTTTTCCCCGGGGGATAGGATACTGGTACTTGTCCCTACGGTTGAAAGTAAATTCCTTGCCAAATGGCAAGGCCCCTACGAGATAATGGAAAAAGTGAGCGAAGTGAATTACAAGGTCAGACAACCAGGAAGGCGAAAGCCCGTACAGATCTATCACGTTAATCTGTTGAAAGCCTGGAGGGATAGAGAGTCCCTAGTCGCAGACACTTGGTCACCAGCTCAAACTGGTTGCGTGATTCCTGAGGTTGGAATAGCAGCCACCTTGTCACAACCCCAACAACAGGAGGTTAAGGAGTTTGTGCTTCGCAACAAGGAGGTATTCTCTGAGCTGCCGGGACAAACATTTGGGGTAGAGCATGACATCATTACCCCGCCCGGTGAAAGGGTGAAGTTAAAACCCTATCGGATCCCAGAGGCCCGACGGGAGGCAATACGGGAGGAAGTACAGAAAATGCTGAACTTAGGGGTGATAGAGGAGTCCCAAAGTGATTGGTCTAGTCCCATTGTGTTGGTGCCTAAACCGGATGGGAGCTGGCGATTTTGTAACGATTTTCGTCAGTTGAACAAAGTTACAAAATTTGACACCTACCCCATGCCACGTATAGATGAGTTGATCGACCGGCTGGGAACAGCCCGATACATGACGACTCTTGACCTCACAAAAGGGTATTGGCAAATCCCCCTGGCCAAATTGGCCAAAGAGAAAACCGCATTTGTAACCCCAGACGGGGCGTTCCAATATAAAAGAATGCCGTTCGGGTTACAGAATGCGCCGGCCACATTCCAGCGGAAAATGGACCAGATGCTGAGGCCCCATCGGAAGTATGCTGCGGCTTACCTGGATGACGTAATTGTCCATAGCACAGATTGGGCCTCACATCTGCCAAAAGTGCAAGCAGTCCTGGACTCTGTTCGGGAAGCGGGGTTTACGGCTAACCCCAAGAAGTGTACCATTGGGCAGGAGGAGGCCAAATATCTTGGGTACACCATTGGGAGGGGAGTAATAAAACCCCAACTCAACAAAGTCGAGGCCATCCAGAGTTGGCCACGTCCCAACAGCAAGAAGCAGGTACGAGCCTTTCTGGGAATCGCTGGGTATTATCGGCGATTCATTCCCCACTTTGCTTCTAAGGCTGTGCCCCTAACCAACCTAACGAAGGGGAAAGGGTCGGTCATGATTAAATGGACCCCCGAGGCTGAGGCAGCATTCCAATTCTTGAAACAAGCCTTATGTAGCCAGCCAGTGTTGTACTCACCCGACTTCTCTAAAGACTTTGTCGTACAAAGTGATGCGTCAGATGTGGGGTTAGGAGCAGTATTGTCCCAGGTCTGGAACGGGGAAGAGCACCCAGTCATTTACCTCAGCAGGAAGTTGAAGTCCCATGAGGTAAATTACGCCACCGTTGAAAAGGAGTGTTTAGCGGTGAAGTGGGCTCTAGATTCCCTTCGGTACTACCTGCTAGGTAGGCACTTTGACATGGTTACGGATCACGCTCCGTTAAAGTGGATGGCTCAAAACAAGGAAACAAATAGAAGAGTGAATAGGTGGTTCCTGGCCCTCCAGGAATTCAACTTCACAGTAAAGCATCGCCCTGGCGTTCAAATGGGGAATGTGGATGCTTTGTCTCGAGTACATGAATGCCTGATTGCTGGTGTTCCAACCCCGAGGTTAAAACAAGAGGGGGGGGTATGTGACAGCAGGAAGGTAAAGTCACCTGGTTGCATCCAGGGGGGTAGATATATTTCGCCCAGATTCAGGCTTTACGCCGACTTATACAACTAGGTGGAGAGTTGTATAAGGCTAGTGGGCTCATGGATGACTCATACCTCTAGGGAGAGTGTGGGGCGTCGTACAGACAGGGAGTTGATGAGGCCAGCTGAAGCTTGTCAGCTCATTTAGGCCTCTATAAAAACTCCCAGCTTCATTAGATGTTAGCTCATGCCTGGACCCAGACCTGTGTGGACTGTCTAGGGAGAGTGAACCCCTGTGCGGTGAGGCAAAGCCTGTGTGGCTATTTGTTTGGACTTTTATTAAAACCAGGGACTTAGGGACTAGGACAGCACTAGGCTGATCCCAGTTGTTAGTTAGGAAACCTGTATGTTTAGTCAGAGGTCAAGTTGACCAGGATTTATTTTGTTTATATGTTTCTTTTGGCTTTGCTGTGTTTTGTCACTGTAAATAGAAAATAAACCGCACCTTTTTTTTTTGATTTTGAAAACCACAACCTCCGTTTGCTGGGCCTGGTTTTGTGTGGGGAGCCCATCCCGGGGGTCACACACACCCGCTGCCGAGCTAACCCCCTCACAATATATATATATTGTACAGGACGCCAAGGTTGGGTCCTGGACGGGTGCTATATAGCAGTGTTTCTCAACTCCAGTCCTCAAGGCGCCCCAACAGGTCATGTTTTCAGGATCTCCATTTTTTTGCACAGGGTATTTGATCAGTTTAACTGCTTTAGTAATTCCCACAGCTGTTTCATCTGAGGGAAATCCTGAAAACATGACCTGTTGGGGCGCCTTGAGGACTGGAGTTGAGAAACACTGCTATATAGCACCAATATTTGGGTTATGGTCCCTTTAATGAGTAGTAATGGTGCTCAGGAGGTCGCCCAGAATGGGTGAGGAGTTCCGGGCAAAATAAATAGCCCAGAGAGGACTGGCTTGCAGTCCTCTTTGTATTAATAGAAAGGTATTTGGGGCCCGGAATTTCGGAGGCTCTAAAGTGACATTCGGGTGGGATAGAGCCTCCACTCCTGACCACTGAGAGTCAGCACACAGGGGGTTAAGGGCTTCCAGGAAAACAGCTCATATAACAGGAAGTAGTGCTAGAGGTGGGAGAGAGGAGTATGAGGATTGCACCTGCGATGAGCTGTGTGTCTGCTATGAGCTGGTAAAGTTCAGCAAGAGCCCTGGAAGTTCCCCTACAAACGGTATGTGCCTTTTTCTTTGATTTATACTTGTGCTGAAGACAAGCCGGACTTTGTTTTGATATTGTTCTGTGTGCTGAATCAAGCTTGTTTCTTTTGGTTTGTTCACGAATAAAAGCCTTTCTGCTCAAAGTACAACGGTTTATGCACTTAGTCCCATGGAGCTATAACCCCCAAAGTTTACAATATATATATATATATATATATATATATATATATATATATATATATATATATATATATATATATATATACATATACACACACACACACACACACACACACACACACACACACACACACACACACACACACAGTATTTGCCGGTGTATAAGGCGACCGGGCGTGTATAAGACGACCCCCTTTCCAAGGCTTTCGACTCTTCATATTTCTTCCTTCAGCAGCCATATTCTTCTTCCTTCTTGCTGGAGCCAGAGCCAATCACGGCAAGCAATGTATTCTATTAATGAATACAAAGCCTGCTTGGATTGGCAGAGGCTGTAACATCATCAGCCCATGCCTCTCTGACTCTCAAAGCCAATCCGAGCAGGCTACTGTATGTAGCCCGCTCGGATTGGCAGAGGCTGTTACTCCAATCCGAGTGGGCTCTGTATTCATTTGAATACATCGCTTACCGGGATTGGCTAAGCGGTATATACTGTATGTATCCAAAGCTACATACAGTATTACCGCACATCTAGCAGACATCCGAGCAGCTGACTCAGCGTATAAGACGACCCCTGCTTTTTGGCCAGTTTTTTTAAGTGTAAAAGGTAGTCTTATACGCCAGCAAATACAGTGTGTGTGTGTATATAAGGGGGGGGGGGGTTTGGGGCGTGGCGGGGGATACTAGTGCGCCGATCGCGCGCGGGGGGGGCTCTTACCTGCTGCTCCTCTTCTTCTCTTCATGTTTCCTGCTGTGCGGGAAACATGATAGTCTCGCGGGAAGGAGGAGCCTCTGCGGGTAAAACCCGCACAATCCGTGCCAGTTGGGAGGTATGCCATACCCTCCTGTGTGAAGAGGTTGAGTGGTGTAATATACCTGGGTCTCTATGGTCGGGTTCTCCAGAGAATGGTTCCCGTCTTCACTGCAATAAAGACAAGTCTCTATCCCCCAATAACTCCAAGGTCTGCACCAATTGCAACTCCAATGCAGAGTTTATTTGCTCATATGCATAGTCATTAAATAGGAAAGGGTGGATGGAGAACAGGACAACAAAAGGTGTTGGAGTAGGTCCAGGCACATACGAATATGCTGTGAACTTTTGGGGATTATAGCTCCACGGGACTAAGTGCATAAACCGTTGACTTTTAAACAGAAAGGCTTTTATTTGTGAATAAAGCAAAAATAACGCTTAATTCAGCACACAGAAAAGTATAAACTAAAGTCCACTTATCTTCCAGCATAAATCAAAAGTCCTGCTTGTCTTCAGCACAAAAATAAACCAAAGGAAAGACACATACAGTTTTGTAGGGGAACTTCCAGAGCCCTTGCTGAATCTTTCCAAGCTCCCAGCAAACAGACAGCTCCTCTCCACAGGTGCAATCCTCATACTCCTTCCCCACACCTCTAGCATCACTTCCTGTTTTATGAGCTGTCTTCCTGGAAGCCCTTAACCCCCTGTGTGCTGACTCCCAGTGGTCAGGAGTGGAGGCTCTATCCCACCCGAATGTCACATTAGAGCCTCCGAAATTCCGGGCCCCAAATACCTCTCTATTAAGACAAAGAGGACTGCGAGCCAGTCCTCTCTGGACTATTTATTTTGCCAGAAATTCCTCACCCATTGGGTGACCTCCTGAACACTATTACCACTCGTTAAAGGGACCATAACCCAAATATTGGTGCTACATAGCACCCGTCCAGGACCCAACCTTGGCGTCCTGTACAATGCATTCACTACCCATATCTTCAGGTAGCCTCAGCTCATCCGGATAGTCTCCCATTAGAGTGGATCCTAGCAGCCGGAGTGATGCTTGAATTAGATTACACACAGTCTCTGCACAAACTCTGCCACAGACCTGGTGGACGTTGGTTCTACTATTAGGCCTCTAACAGGAAGATGACATCCCTCCAGACAGTTACCGGGCCCCTTCCTTCACTGTGATCTCTCACCAGTCCCTCGGGAACGGTCCTCCCCCCGGCCTCCTCTTCTAGATACGGGTCTCCTCGCAAGGCAGCACCCTGGGATTCCTCCTACCTCCGTAGGCTCCAGCCGAAGGTGCTGGACCCAAGGCCTTCAGTTGCAGCCCCAGGGCTAAAGGTGCCTGGGACTGAACCGCCAGAGTCCTGGGCCAGGAACTCCACCCCAGGGCTAAAGGTGCCAGGGGTGGCCACGAACAGAACAACACACTCCCGGGGTCGGACCCCCGGGAACACACCCCTTTTATATCCTCCCCTGGCATGCACAGCAGGCCGACGCGCCCACCATACCACCGCCGAGAGGGGACATCCAAGGCACAGCACTGTACCAGCGGTTCAACCCTAGCCTCCGATGGCCACAGGGAACTATACACCAGCATCCCACCTGTAGTATAAGAATGGTTTTACAGAACCCTATCAAATAGTGTGTTTGAGTACAACTACCACTCAAACATTCCCTTAGATTTAAAGACCCCGCTACACACACACACACACACAGGTGATACTCGAAAAATTAGAGTATCGTGCAAAAGTTCATTTATTTCACAAATGCAACTTAAAAAGGTAAAACGAATATATGAGATAGACTCATTACATGCAAAGCAAGATAGTTCAAGCCGTGATTTGTCGTAATTGTGATGATTATGGCTTACAGCTCATGAAAACCCCAAATCCACAATCTCAGAAAATTTGAATATTGTGAAAAGGTGCAATATTCTAAGCTCAAAGTGTCCCACTCTAATCAGCTAATTAAGCCATAACACCTGCAAAGGGTTGATGAGCCTTTACATGGTCTCTCAGTCTGGTTCAGTAGGAATCACAATCATGGGAAAGACTGCGGACCTGACAGTTGTGCAGAAAACCATCATTGACACCCTCCATAAGGAGGGAAAGCCTCAAAAGGTAATTGCAAAAGAAGTTGGATGTTCCCAAAGTGCTGTATGAAAGCACATTAATAGAAAGTTATGTGGAAGGGAAAAGTGTGGAAGAAAAAGGTGCACAAGCAGCAGGGGTGACCGCAGCCCGGAGAGGATTGGCAGGAAAAGACCATTCAAAAGTGTTGGGGACTTTCCGAAGGAGTGGACTGAGGCTAGAGTCAGTGCATCAAGAGCCACTACACACAGACGGATCCTGGACATGGGCTTCAAATGTCGTATTTCTCTTGTCAAGCCACTCCTGAACAACAAACAATGTCAGAAGCGTCTTACCTGGGCTAAAGAAAAACACACCTGGTCTGTTGCTCAGTGGTCCAAAGTCCTCTTTTCTGAAGAGAGCAAATTTTGCATCTCATTTGGATACCAAGGACCCAGAGTATGGAGGAAGAATGGAGAGGCACACACTGCAAGATGCTTGAAGTCCAGTGTGAAGTTTCCACAGTCTGTGTTGATTTGAGGAGCCATGTCATCTGCTGGTGTTGGTCCACTGTGCTTCATTAAGTCCAGGGTCAACGCAGCCGTCTACCAGGAGATTTTGGAGCACTTCATGCTTCCTTCTGCATACTAGCTCTATGGGGATGCCGATTTAATTTTCCAGCAGGACTTGGCACCTGCCCATACTGCCAAAAGCACCAAAACCTGGTTCAATGACCGTGGGATTACTGTGCTTGATTGGCCAGCAAACTCGCCTGACCTGAACCCCATAGAGAATCTATGGGGCATTGCCAAGAAAAAGATGAGAGACATGAGACCGAACAATGCAGAAGAGCTGAAGGCTGCTATTGAAGCATCCTGGTCTTCCATAACACCTCAGCAGTGCCACAGGCTGATAGCTTCCATGCCACGCCGCATTGAGGCAGTAATTGCTGCAAAAGGGGCCCAAACAAAGTACTGAGTACATATGCATGCTTAGACTTTTCAGAGGTCCGATATTATTCTATGTACAATCCTTGTTTTATTGATTGCATGTAATATTCAAATTTTCTAAGATTGTGGATTTGGGGTTTTCATTAGCTGTAAGCCATAATCATCACAATTATGATGAAAAATCGGCTTGAACTATCTTGCTTTGCATGTAATGAGTCTATCTCATATATTAGTTTCACATTTTAAGTTGCATTAGTGAAATAAATGAACTTTTGCACGATATTCAAATTTTTCGAGTATCACCTGTGTGTGTATATATATATATGTGTGTGTGTGTATGTATGTAGCGGGCATATACTTTTCAAGTATATTTAAAACTGGCAGAGACACCAGTGATGTGCAGTTCCCTGCAGCCCAGCAGGTGGCGCTGTCGCCTTGGGCTGGGGTTGAACCATTGCAGCGGGCCGTACCCCTTTTTGGCCTCTCGGCAGTTGTATGGCGGGGCGGGGAACCCGCCGTGCTTGCTGGGAGAGGGCATAAAGGGGGCGGACATCTTTGTCACGGGGTCGAGTCCCAGGCACCTTCAGCCTGAGGGCGGTGGTTCGTGTTTGGGGTCTAGGCGGCCTAGGCCTAGGAGGACGCCCGGAGGTCGTGTTCCATCCCAGGCACCTTCAGCCTGGGGTGAGGTACTCGGATGGAGGTCTGGGGGCCCAGTGTCTTCACTGGGTTCTGCGAGGGAAGGATTTCCTAGGGGACCCCGGGAGTGGGTACTCGAATCCAGAGGCGGAAGGGACCGGAGGAGCGACTCACCCGAAGACCTGGTGCAGCAAATTGCCGGTGCCGGGTGAGCCTCGGGAGACCGCCCGGAGGGATATCTCCCCGATCAAGGGGCCAAAATTCACTTTCAGGAAGGAAAGAGAAGAGTTCATTGTGCCTGGGCCTACTCGCATCCACACCCCCTGTCTGTTCTGCTCGTTGAGGGAGTCCAACTGATTGTGTTTCACTCTGACATTTGAAGAATAAAGGAGTGTTGGACTTTTATTGGTGTGGGGGCTCATTTTACTGGCAGACACTGTTCAAGAGGAGGTGGAGGCTCCGAATGCAGAACACCGACCCGAAGGTAAAGAGGATTTTCTCACACTGCAGATGTGTGTGCGGTGTGAGAAAATCCTCTTTACCTTCGGGTCGGTGGTGACCCCGCACTCTCTCCTCCAAGGTACCCCTAGACGAAAAGCCAGAGACAGAAGAACTGATACGAGAGAGAGAGAGAGAGAGAGAGAGAGAGAGAGAGAGAGAGAGAGAGAGACGCTACATATATAAAAAAATTGGGTATGATTTTTACATGTAGAGGAGAGCTGAGTGAAGTTGGCACCCCATATTTGCAAAACCTGAATAAAAATATACCATTCGTTTAAGTCGTGTTTGTGCCGCATAAACAAGCGTTTGTGTCATATCGGTTTTTAATGCAAGACCCGCCCACTTTTCGCCCCTTGTTGCTGAATTTTAAAAACAACAAACACACCATTCGTTTGTGCTGCAAAAATAAACGTTTGTGCCACTTTGCCACTTTGTGCGTTATATGTTGCCAAACCACACTGACTTTAAAGCTCGTTATTAAATGTTACATACAACTAGATTTATTTGTTCCCGGTTTGTGCAGATTTGGTGGATATTGTATATGATGTTTTAACTTCACATGCATGGTTTTGCCACCCCCCGCAGGGATCCCCCCCCCCCTTCCCGATCCTCTCCCTGCAAAGATGAGCCCCCCCCCTTCCGATTCTCTAGCGCTGACTGGAAGAACAGCCAAGGGAGGAACAAACAGGGGAGGGGGTGGGCACTGCTGGATCTGGCTCTAGTGAGGCAGAGCCAGCTGTCAATCAGCCGGCAGGGTGGATCTCGACAATATTGCCGGTATCTGTCCCGGCTGCAGCACGGCTCTGCCCTGTCAGCATATACAGTGGAACCTTGGATTACGAGCATAATCCGTTCCAGGAGAATGCTCGTAATCCAAAGTACTCGCATATCAAAGCGAGTTTCCCCATTGAAGTCAATGGAAACAAAAATAATTTGTTCTGCATTGACTTCAATGGCATGCAATACCGCATGCGGCCAGAGGCGGGGGGCGCCGGAGAGCCTCTGAAACGGCCGGAAAGGCCCGAGGACAGTTCGGCTGACCTTGGCAAACCTCGGAAAGACTCCATTCACGAGCCTTTCCGAGGTCAGCTGAACTGTCCTCGGGCCTTTCCGTGCATTTCCGAACGTCTGCAATGGGCGCCGTTTGGCTCCGGTGCCCCCCCACCTCAGGCCAAAAGCGGTACTGCACACCGCTTTGGCCCGAATCCTGCCCATTTTGCGAGACAACACTCGCAAACCAAGTTAGGATTTTTAGAAATACACTGCTCGTATTGTGAAACACTCGTTAACCGCGTTACTCACAATCCGAGGTTCCACTGTAGTAGGCAATAGCCTGCCACATGCTGAGTTTTTTTGTCACAGGAGAACATACTATATGTCTTCTTGTGAACAAAAAGAGAACTAAGGCCAAACAGTTCTATGGGTTCTTTGAACAGTTCTGTTGTCTTTGGAAATTCCTCTCTGTCTTTCTTAATTTATTTGTGTTTATTAACAAAGATTCCCAATTTGGAGTAATGCTGTTTAATCTGACCACCATGATGAAGTGGAAATATTTCTGGGAGAATTTATTTGCGTCCCCTCTTATTTTGTTCTTCAAATGTTGGTACAATATCCACCAAATCTGCACAAACCGGGAACAAACAAATCTAGTTGTATATGGAAAAGGAATGTACCGCGCTTAACAAAGTTAAGTGATGAGTACTTAAAAAGACTAGATAAACTGAGTTAAATAAGAATTAAATAAGACCCCTAAAATTGCAGCAAGCTCATAAATGTGTAGACAAACCACTAAATATAGAAACAGAAGGAGAAAGAGCTGCGCAAAAAATCAACCATAAGGCTGGTTTCACACTGGGGCGGTGGGTGCGGTGGCGGTATAGCGCCTCTGTAGAGGCGCATTGCCAGCGGTATTACCGCGGTTTCCCATTGATTTCAATGGGAAGGAGCGGTGGAGGAGCGGTAAACACACCGCTCCTCTCACCGCTCCAGCAGGACTTTTTTTCACGTCCTGTTAGCGCACCGCTCCAGTGTGAAAGCCCTCGGGCTTTCACATTGGAGAGACAGCAGCCACTGTTTAGGGTCGGTTTGCAGGCGCTATTTTTAGCACAATAGCGCCTGCAAACCACCCCAGTGTGAAAGGGGCCTAATCAGGAGATGATATATGTGCATATATGTAAAATTATCTAACTATAACCGACTATTAAATCAATATTAGTGACAGATATAATGAACCAACTAACGGTTGGATAAACACCAAGCAAATGGAAATTAATTATGTGAATGTCCATAAAAAAAGTCCATAGTATGATCCATGACATGAATCTTGAAATGAAGGTGTAAATGGAGGAGAAAGGGTGAACTTCAGAACTCACACCAAACTGCACACGTGCACCACCACCAAATCAATGCGCTTACCAAAGGCAAGCTGATTACAAGCCAAACACATAGATAGCTCCCTTCCTCGCGGTGGATGAAGGACCCAAGGATGGAACACTCCAAAGGCAGGAACTCAATACCCAGTAGTCATTATCCAGAAATAGAAAAGGAAAAACACATAGTGTATATCGTTCAAACAGACCATTCATTAAAATAAAGCGGGCAACTTACAACAACGTGGAAAATACGAGCATAAATGAGAGGAGAGCCGGCCGACATGCAGTCTCCCGTCCAGCAGCGATGACGTCAGTGCGTCAGCCTCCCAACGTACGTTTCGCTACAGGTAGCTTCGTCGGGGGAACGGGCGACGCACTGACTCATCGCGTCATTTATAGCCAAGTGAAACCACGCCTCGATCTGAGTCACGGGCAGCCCCGCGGACAGGAAGCAGAACTAATCATGTCCGCTGAATGGAATCACAGAGGAAACAAAATACTAATAAAACATTTTAAAACACATTAGGTAGTAAATGTGAATAAAAATACTATTTAAAAATACTATTTAAAAACTGTTTAAACACTTAATAAAAGCACTTAATAAGAAAGTGCCAAAAGGGGACAGAGAACTAAATTGCGGCACAGAATTATACAGATGAATGCAGTGCCACCAAGTGGTCAAAAAGCAAACCTCTGAGATCTGGACCAAAAATCATTAATACACTCATGCTCCTATATACAGGAGCAAGATTGTAATATAGAGCTAAATAGCACAGAACCCATCAAGAGAACAGGTCCAAACATCGCAAATTGACAAAAAATGCTGCCCAGGACTCACATCAGGTAAATATTAGCTGAAAATACAATAATGACATTGTTCATCAAATGTTACACAACAAAAAGAGAGAAAAAAAAAAAAAAAGAAAACCTTCCTAGGTCGTAGTCAAAATAGACATACAGATGTATCAATGAAGATCTCATAAGTCGAGATTATATCCTAGGAGTTATCTATGAAAGCATTTAGGTCCGTATCCACATTTAACCCAAATGGGGTATAACATTTGATTCTATGGATCCAGGACATTTCCAACCTAAAAAAACTCTGCACCAATGAGTCCCCCCTCCACTGAGGGGTATACCTATCAATGCCAAGGAATATGGTCTTGGCAGGATTCTTATCGTGCACTTCCAGATAGTGACGGGAAACTGGATGTTTAGTCACATGTTCATTGAGTCTCACCTTTAGGAGTCGCTTAGTCCTGCCCACATATTGAAGCCCACATGGGCACTGCAGGAGGTAAACGACCCCCTCGGTGGAATATGTCACGAAAGTCTTGATCACAAATTCAGCTGAAGTACTAGTAGATGTGAATGTGTGAGTGTGTCTATGCTGACAGCCACTTAAAGAACACACCCTACATTGTTTACACTGATAAAAGCCTGACAAGTATTCAAAGAAACCTCTTTTTATGGGGGGAGGGTCCAAAATGTTTGGAGCCACCCTCCCTCTGAGTGATGGAGCCCCCTTATAGATGACCCGGGGTCTATCTGGAATGGAAGAACCCAAAACTAGATCGTTGGTAAGAATATGCCAATGTTTGGCTATAAGGTTCTTAACATTCCTATGTTGAATAGAAAACCGACGGTTACTTACAGATAACGGTGTTTCTACGAAACCTTCCAGGACGGCACCACATGAGAGATGATAGGCTCCACCCAACAGGAAACACAATCAGTTCACAAATGTTTAAAAGGCCCCACCTTATCCCTTGTCCCTCAGTAGTTGTAAAGTAATACTCCCACTAGACCACAAGGGCTATTCAACATCTTAAGTACTTACCACTTAGTGTGTACATACTCCTCCACCCATAACAGGGCGGGAAGTAGGCCTGCCGTCCTGGAAGGTTTCGTAGAAACACCGTTATCGGTAAGTAACCGTCGGTTTTCTCACCTCACCTTCCAGGATGGCACCACATGAGAGGATAATAAAGGAATCCACAGGCCTACCTTAGGGTGGGACCACTGCCTGTAACACTTTTTGACCGAAGGCAAGGTCTTGCTGTGATAGGACCTCCACACGGTAGTGCTTCAGGAAGGTGTCTTGTCTGGACCAGGTGGCGGCGTTGCGGATCTGTTCCCAGGAGGCCCCTGCTTTCTCAGCCGATGAGGTAGCTAGGGCTCTAGTTGAGTGCGCCTTCAACTTTTCTGGTGCGGGCATGCCTGCACTTTTGTACGCTAAATTAATGACTTGCCTTATCCACCTGGAGACTAAGGACTTTGATGCTTGGAGTCCCTTTCTACTTCCGGAAAACAAAATTAAGAGATGATTAGACCTTCTAAAATCCTTAACCCTCTGTAAATACGCAAGGAGGCATCTCCTGACGTCTAGACAATGGAATCTTTCTTCCCCTTCATTCCTAGGATTCTCACAAAAGGATGGCAAGGTCATCACCTGAGTTCTGTGGAATGCTGACGACACCTTAGGTAGATACAACGGATCTGGTTTGAGGATGATTCTATCAGGTAGGATCATTAAAAAAGGTTCCTTGATAGAGAGGCCCTGCAGGTCTCCTACTCTCCTGGCAGTAGTGATTGCCAGTAGAAAGGCTAATTTAATGGTCAAAAATGTAAATGAAATTGCTTCTAAAGGTTCAAAAGGGTGACTAGATAACGCCTCTAGGACCCTAGTTAGGTCCCAAGGTGGGAACCTATCTTTTTTGACAGGAGTAGCCCTATCTCTGGCTACCAAAAATCTTTTAACTAAAGGTTCTTTCGCTATCCTAGCGTCAAGAAAAACCGAAAGTGCCACCACTTGTACTCGAAGAGTGTTGACAGCCACACCCTTCTCTACCCCGTCCTGGAGAAATTCCAGGATTACCGGAATAGAGGTGGAAACAATCTGTTTTTGTTTACACCAAGTACAAAAGATTTTCCAAACTTTAAAAGGTAAATTTTTCTAGTTACCGGCTTTCTACTTAAGAGTAAAGTATCTATTACTCTGTCTGAGCAGCCCTTTTCTTTAAGGATCTGGCGCTCACTAACCACGCTGTGAGTTGAAAGAATTCCGGTCTGGGGTGTACCACTGGACCCTGTGACAGGAGGTCCGGAATGCTTGGCAGCTTCCAGGGGGGCGCTACTGATAGCGACTTTAGGGTTGCAAACCAAGTCCTTCTTGGCCACCAGGAGGACTCTGCCCGAAGACTGGCTGAGCTTCTGGATGACTCTCGGAATCAGAGACAGAGGGGGGGAAGGCGTAAGCCAACCGGAATGTCCAGCTTTGACCTAGGGCATCCAGGCCCTTTGACTCTCTCTCCCGAGAGAGGGAAAAGAATCTCTTGACCTGTCTGTTTTTCTGACTGGCAAAGAGGTCGATTTCGGGGCAGCCGAACCTTTGAACTATCTTTTGGAACACTTCTACCTTCAGTTCCCAATCCCCCTGCCTGACGGACTGGCGACTGAGGAAGTCTGCTTCCTTGTTGTCTGTTCCTCTTATGTGGACGGCTGCCAAAGAGACTAGCCTGTGCTCTGTCCAGGTCAGGATCTCCATAGTTAATGTCAAAAGTCCCTTGGACCTGGTTCTTCCCTGGTGGTTCAAGTATGCTACCGTCGTAGCATTGTCCGAACACACTAAAACCTCTTTTCCCCTGATTATTTTCTCGAAGGCCTTTAGTGCTTCTCCCACTGCTCTCAGTTCCCTGAGATTGGAAGAGGATTCGGCTATCTCCTTCCGCCAGGAACCCTGAGCCTTGGCTTCCCCTAGATGAGCTCCCCATTCCTGGGCACTTGCACCCGTGGTGAGCCTTATTGGGTCCCACTGGTTCCAAGGTCTGCCTTTTTTCAGGTTGTCTGGGACTGACCACCACCCCAGGCATGATTTTACCTGACCGGGAAGGATGATTTCTTCGTCTAGGGACTCGTTCCTTCTGTCCCAAGAGGAAAGGTGGAAAAACTGTAGGTCTCTTGAATGCAGTTGCGCCCAAACAACTGCAGGGATGCTTGCTGACATGAGACCTAGAACTCTGAGGATTTCTCTCCTGGAACAAACAGGAATCTCTATCAGCCTTTTGACAGCCAAGACAATCTTTTCCACCTTTTCTTTTGGGAAGAATAGACTCTGAGCCCGAGAGTCTATCAGAACGCCTAGGTATGTCTGAACTTGGGCTGGTTCTAGGGAGGATTTTTCTCAGTTTACTAGCCAGCCTAGCCTTTTCAGGGTAGAGATCACCTTCAGGGTGTCTGTACTGACCTGAGTGACTGAAGGACCTGAGATGAGCAGGTCGTCCAGATATGGTATTAAAGCTATGCCCTGGAGATGGAGATGGGCCACCGCTTCTGCAAGAATCTTTGTGAAGATTCTTGGACTTGCCGCAAGTCCAAAGGGAAGTGCCCTGAACTGCCAGTGGGAAGTTCCCTCCGGTGTCACCACCGCAAATCTCAGGAAGGCCTGATGTCCCAGAAAAATCAGGACATGCAGATAAGCATTCCTGAGATCTAGGGTGGTCATAAAGACCTCCTTTAGCAGATTTTTCCTCACAGAGTACCCGCTTTCCATGGAAAAAGTTTTGTACTCTAAGAACTTGTTTAGGTTCTTGAGATTTATGATAAGGCAGAATTTTCCAGAGGGCTTTGGTACCAAAAATATGTGGGAATAAAAGCCCTGGAAAAGTTGGTCTTTTGTAACTGTAACTACAACCTTTTGTTCTACTAGTTCCTGAATGCCCTCTAGAAGGGCTTTCTTCCTTACCAAATCTTTGGGAAGATGGGTTAAAGTGACCGTAGGAGGGGGCTCTGACGAAAATTCCAGACGATAGCCTTCCTTGAACAGTTTTAGGACAAAAGGACTGTCCGAAATCTCTTCCCACTGGGGAAGAAAATGTGACAGTCTGCCCCCGACCCCGATTCTGGCGTCACTTGGAATCTTTGTTACTTTGGCCAGGGGAGGGAAAAAGCAAACTGCCTTTTTGCCTGCCCCTACCAAAAGGCCACCTTTTGCTGGGTTCTTTTCTGAACCTCTGCTGGTTTTGTCTGGCGGGGCCTCGAAAATAAATTCTATATCTTTCCCTGCTGAGCATCTGGAATTAAGGATGCCTGTACTGAGGAGCGGAAGGATTGTAAAGAGGCCAGCATTTCCTCTTGAATTGTTGTGAAAAAATCCTTCATAAGACCTGAGGCCTCTTTCCCAGCCAATTTGTTAATGCATCTGTAACAAAATGGCTTGGAGTGAGATTTAGGCAATCTTTCGCCACAGTTACCGCACTTTTTACTGGTACTGGCGCTAGGGGATGAGGAAGGTGGCTTATCAGAGACCTCCTGTGATCCACTGGGGGAGTCTGAAAGAAAAGAGGGAACAATCCAAAATTACTCTTTCTATCCCCTAACATGTGGCTGCAGGCCCTTCTTTTCCAGAGAAGGAAAACAGGGTGGGATAAAATAGAAGACCTTCTATGCAGGAACAAACAATCCCCCATTGGTAAGAAGAGAAAACGGCACTTACCCAGTCCCTGTTTGCATTTGCCTGCAGCCACCTGTGCTGTCTTTCCATCCTCCTTGTCCATCGAGGTGGTATCAGACAGACTGTCTGCTCCTTGCAGCTCACTGAGGTCTGTTTGCACAGTCTCAGTTCTCCGCAGCCATGCGGGTCTGGCGTCTCCTCCATGCTTTCAGTTTCTTCCAGCATATAGTGGGCAGCTCCACAACTTCAGGCTGGGACAGGAAGTTCTGCCTGAGAGAGAGGCTTGGAGCGCGCCAAGTCCTCCCCTTCCACAGTCGGCCGGATGGCGTCACTGCATCCGGGGAAGACCAAGGAGGAGACCCGAGCTGCTTGAGCGGCGTGCAACGGCGGGGAATTTGAAAATGCCAGCCGCCTGCACCAATGCCGTTTTTGGGGCGACCTGTGACAAGCTCTGAGGCGGCAGGTAAGTTCAACCTTTTCAACATTCCTACACCTGGATCACAGGGGTACCATTCAGACCAACTGTAGCCTTCTGGTTCAGAGAAAAAAACAAATGTTTCGCTGTGGGAAACACAATCAATACTGAGGGACAAGGGATAAGGTGGGGTCTTTTAAACATTTGTGAACTGATTGTGTTTCCTGTTGGGTGGAGCCTATCATCTCTCATGTGGTGCCGTTCTGGAAGGTGAGAAAAGATAGTAATAAACGGGACAGAAGGCAACACACCCTCTCTCAGTGGTCTATTCTTAAGTAATTCACTTCTATCGAGCTGGGCCACGCCATTTAGAGTCTGTTTCAGGGAGGCGCCTTCATATCCCTTGTCTAAAAACCGTTGAGTCAAGATCTCAGCCTGAGACAAGAACTCTCTATGATCTGAGCAGTTCCTTTTCAAGCAAAGATATTGGCTCTTTGGTACTGAATCAAGACAGTTTTTGTGATGGCAACTACCGACAGGAATATAGGAATTCTCTTAAAAAAAGTTGAAGTAGTAAACTGATTATCATTAATACCAATACACAAATCCAAAAAAATGATCTTAGTCAGTTGGTTCATTATATCTGTCACTAATATTGATTTAATAGTCGGTTATAGTTAGATCATTTTACATATATGCACATATATCATCTCCTGTTTATGGTTGATTTTTTTGCGCAGCTCTTTCTCCTTCTGTTCCTAAATCTAGTTGTATGTAAGATTTAATAACAAAGTGTAAAGTCAGTGTGGTTTGACAACATATAAAGCACAATATCTCCGAAACCAAAAGCGGCACAAACGTTTATTTTTGCAGCACAAAACAAATGGCGTGTTTGTTTTTAGAATTCAGCAACATGGGGTGCAAAGTGGGCGGGGCTTGCATTAAATTGAATGTTTAATATCTCAGAAACTGAACCATCACAAACGCTCATTTTTGCGGCACAAACAAATGGTATATTCAGGCCTGGACTGGCCATAGGGCAGACCGGGCATTTGCCCGGTGGGTCGGGGCCACCCGTTCCATGGCCTGTTGATGATCATCTTGCACAGCAGGAGGTAAGCGGCGACCGCAGGCTGGACAGGGTTATCACAGGCCACGGCCACCGCTCGCCTACCGCTGACAGTTCCACTCTAGGCCCCTACAGACTGCTCCTCCTCCTCCAGCCATAGGTGTCCTCCAGCCATAGGTGTCTGCACAGTGGGGTAAGGGGGGGTGGAGAGCTGTGGGCCGCTGTCAGGATGTCCCCCCCCTCCCCCTTTCTCATGTCGGCAGCACAGGAGAGAAGAAAGCTTCCTGCTTGTTTTTCTTCCCTCCCAATTGGCCAGAGCGGAGGGCCAATCAGAAAAAACTAGTGGGGCATCATGGGAAATGTAGTCCCAGACATAGGTGGCCCAATTGATCTAAGCAGGGAGATGGCTACATTCCCTAGCATGCACTCTGCTGGGGAAAAAGAGAAAACCCGGAAACAAGCCGAGTGGTGCTACACTGTAGCAGGTACCACGGGAGACATGGAAAAAAAAGAGGACTGTGCTAGGGGAACTAATAGCCCCACCACCACCAGATAGAGCCATGAGAGCCACACTGTACCCGCACCACCAGAGCGCCACGCTGTACCCGCACCACCAGAGAGCCATGAGAGCCATGCTGTACCCGCACCAGAGCGCCACGCTGTACCCGCACCACCAGAGCGCCATGAGAGCCAAGCTGTACCCACACCACCAGAGAGAGCCATGAGAGCTCTATGCTGTACCCGCACCACCAAAGAGCCACACTGTACCCGCACCACCAGAGAGAGCCATAAGAGCCACGCTGTACCCACACCACCAGAGCGCCACGCTGTACCCGCACCACCAGAGAGAGAGCCGCGCTGTAGCGCACCACCAGAGAGAGAGCCGCGCTGTACCCGCACCACCAGAGAGAGAGCGCCACGCTGTACCCACACCACCAGAGAGAGAGCGCCATGCTGTACCCGCACCACCAGAGAGCGCCATGCTGTACCCGCACCACCAGAGAGCGCCATGCTGTACCCGCACCACCAGAGAGCGCCACGCTGTACCCGCACCACCAGAGAGAGCCACGCTGTACCCGCACCACCAGAGAGAGCCACGCTGTACCCGCACCACCAGAGGGAGCCACGCTGTACCCGCACCACCAGAGAGAGCAGGTCAGTGTCACTGGGCAGCGTGGGCACAATAGGAGACAGACAGTACTAGCATTGTATGGCCACAATAGGACTGGGACACTGTAATATAAAGGGGACTGCACTGTAAAGGGGCACTGTAATGAATACAGTGCCCCTTTACAGTGCAATCCCCTTTATAGCACAGTGTCCCCCGGTCCCTGGAAAAGTTGGCTGCTAAGTCTAAAATGCCGGGCCTATTTTTAGTCCGAGTTCGAGCCTGTGTATATTTTTATTCAGGTTTTACCAACACGGGTGCCAACTTCACTGTAGAAGAGGAATGTTAGAATGGGCCTGGGACTTTTTTCCCTGTGTTTCTCACGGGTACAGCTGCGTATTGAAATGAAAGGTCTGCCGCAACCACAATGTGTGCACGCGTTCCCCGCACATATGCAAACTTAGGCTTAGTGCAGGGAATGCAGGGTAAAAGAAAAAGAACCACTGTTCGAGCTGTGAACACACTGAACTACCCAGCCCTAGAAGAAAGCAGCACTCACCTGCCCAGCTCTCTGTGTGGGGTATTTAATAATACAATTAAATAATACAGAGAAGAAGAAAGCAGCACTCACCTGCCCAGCTCTCTGTGTGGGGTATTTAATAATACAATTAAATAATACAGAGAAGAAGAAAGCAGCACTCACCTGCCCAGCTCTCTGTGTGGGGTAATTAATAATACAATTAAATAATACAGAGAAGAAGAAAGCAGCACTCACCTGCCCAGCTCTCTGTGTGGGGTAATTAATAATAAAATTAAATAATACAGAGGAGAGGAAAAACACTCACCTGACCAGCTCTCTGTGTGGGGTATTTAATAATACAATTAAATAATACAGAGAAGAAGAAAGCAGCACTCACCTTCCCAGCTCTCTGTGTGGGGTATTTAATAATACAATTAAATAATACAGAGAAGAAGAAAGCAGCACTCACCTGCCCAGCTCTCTGTGTGGGGTATTTAATAATACAATTAAATAATACAGAGAAGAAGAAAGCAGCACTCACCTGCCCAGCTCTCTGTGTGGGGTAATTAATAATAAAATTAAATAATACAGAGGAGAAGAAAGCAGCACTCACCTGCCCAGCTCTCTGTGTGGGGTATTTAATAATACAATTAAATAATACAGAGAAGAAGAAAGCAGCACTCACCTTCCCAGCTCTCTGTGTGGGGTATGTAATAATACAATTAAATAATACAGAGGAGAGGAAAAACACTCACCTGCCCTCAGCAGACATCTTGTTGCTAGGAAACAGTGTCAACTTCCGGGATAAGCCCAGCGTTTGTGGACTGTACCAAGACAAAGTAGGCGGGGTAGGTCAGAGAATCGTCCACAATAATGTATTATACAAAATCCATTGTTAGGGCAGTTGCAGTGGGATAGCGCCCCCCGGGACTGCGGTGGTAGTGCCCCCCGGAGGGTTGTGTGGAATAAGATAATAAAGTAGTATGGGTGGACAGTGTCATTGTGTACAGTATAGGGGGGGGGAGGTAGTGTTGGTGTACCTGTCATTACATTGTGTACAGTATGGGGGGGGGGGGGTAGTGTTGGTGTACCTGTCATTACATTGTGTACAGTATGGGAGGACGGCAGTGTTCCAGCCCTGGCCCCGTGTGTGAATGGTACGTGGCCATTCCCTACAGTGTGGCAGTGAAGGAGTTGCCCGGATCCGCCCCGCCCCGTTGCTCGTGCTTCAGGCCGGACGGGGCAGTGAGCGGCGTGTCCCAGAGGCAGAGTGCCGTGTGTGGAGGGCTGGCCGGGGGCAGGTAGGACAAAGACGGCGGCTGATATGTCATTGTTCCCGGGGTCACCTTTCTATGACAGGGACAAGCCATCCTTGTACATGAGAAGGTCAGGGAGCGGATCACATGGGGGTTGGGAGGGGAAGTTCATTATAACGGATACAAGGAATGGCCCTATAGAAGGATCACACAATACTAGTCATCTTCAGTCCAGAGACTGCCCCTGCCTGCACTACTAGCTTCTGACACTAGATGTCCTCAGTGTGGTGGTCAGCCTGGAAATAGATGGTATAAGGGAGAAGCAGCACAGTGATAGGCTCATCTCCCTGTCACTCTGCTCTCTCCTCCTATCAGCATGCTACTTGTCAAGCATTGTACCTGGTTGTATTGACACTTTCTCTCACACTCCAGGCCTGCTGTACAAGGACTGCAAGGGGCTGACACCATGTCACATTCAGAGGCGTGCATTTTAAAAATCCACCCAGTAATGTATTCATGGTTACGGATCTTCACTATTTTATGTCTTTTATATCTGCCTGGAGTGCAGCTTTAAAGCGGAGCTCCACTCAAAAGGTGTCTGCCTCCCCCACATGCTGTCACATTTGGCACCTTTTGGGGTGGGTACCTGGTTTTGACAGGTACCTGCTCCCATTTCCGGGTGAGATCACTACGGGGAGATCAGCCTGAAGTTAGGCCCCCCTCCTTCCCCCGCCACTGACCCATTTCCAAAACGCTGCAGAGAACTGGCTGTGAAGTCATAAGACCCCTTTCACACTGGAGGCATTTTTCAGGCACTTTAGCGCTAAAAATTGCGCTTACAAAATGCCTCCCCTGCAGTCCCAGTGTGAGAGCCTGGGTGCTTTCCTACTGGGGCGGTGCGCTGGCAGGACGTTAAAAAAAGTCCTGCAAGCAGCATCTTTGAGGCGCTTTAGGAGCGGTGTATACACCACTCCTAAAGTGCCCCTGCCCATTGAAATCAATGGGCAGCGCCGCCGATGCGCCTGCACAGCACCTCGGCAGTGGCGCTTTTAACCCTTTATTTGGCTGCTAGCAGGGGTTAAAAGAACCCCGCTTGCTAACGTGGCCACGCTGTCAGTGTGAAAGGGGACTAGAGCCTCGTACACACGACCCAGTTTTCTCGGCAAGAAAACTGTTGGGAGAGCTTTTTGCCGAGAAAACCGGTAGTGTGTATGGTTTCTCGACGAGAAAAACAGAGAACCTGCTCTCTATTTTTCTCGTCGGGATTCTTGGCAGAGTTTTCCTGCCGAGAAAACCGGTCGTCTGTATGCTTACCTGTTCCACGGTAAACCCGCGCATGCTCGAAAAGACTTTGTGTAGGGTGTAGCAAGATGACGGCATCGAATGTGACGAGCGCAGGCTCGTCGTAGTCGATGACACCACGTTCTTGCCATTCAAAAGAACGGCGGTACTTTTGAATGGCCGTGTGTACACTCGGCGTGCAAGGCAAGCTTGCCGGAAAAACCAACGTTTTTTTCCCGCCCGTGTGTACGAGGCTTAAGGCTTCACTGCTGGTTTCCCTTAGCCCAGAGCCGATTAATAAATGGGCTCGGGTGAGAACATCGTTGGATCCCTGAACAGGTAAGTGTTCTAATTTTAACCACTTGCCGGCCGACGTACGTCGGCAGAATGGCACGGGCAGGCACATTGGCGCACAGGTACGTCCCTTTAAATTTGACACCCAGCGTGTGCGCCCGTCGTGTGCCTCTCGAGTGGGATTTTTAGTTTTTATTATTTAAACCTAAAAAAAAAAAGACCAAACATTTTAAAGACAAAAACAATATTTTTTTTACTTTCTGCTATAAAACATTTTCAATAAAATCAAATTTCTTCATAAATTTAGGCCAAAATGTATTCTGCTACATGTCTGGTAAAAAAAAAAAAACAATAAGTGAATATTGGTTTGAGTAAAAGTTATAGTATCTACAAACTATGGTGTATATACTGGAATTTTTTATATATATATTTTTGTAATATTCAACAACTTGTAGTGGGACTTTGATACTGTTCTAGTGCGGCAGGCAATCTGCCACTAACCTCACCAGTGATACCAATGCAGTGATCACTGCTAATACTATACACTGTCACTGTACTAATGACTCTGGCTGGGAAGGAGTTAACATCTAGGGTTATCAAGGGGTTAACTGTGTGCCTAGTAAGTGTTAACGTGTGTAATGTGTGCTACTTTTTACTAAAAAATCTGTTTGTTCGTTCTCCCTGTTTTGCAGGGAGAAGAAACAGACCGTTCCCTCTGTACAGAGCTCTGTGTTGTTTGTCAACACAGGGCTCTGGGCTGTGATTGGACACAGCCGATCAGCAGCTCCTGGTCATGAATCATGGTCTGAGACCTGTGGACAAAATCATGCTGTGTCCAATCAAAGCAGGAGTCTGGAAAATTAACCCTTGCAGTGGCACCCCCCCTCTCTACTTGGGTTAAATGCAGGCCTGCAACCTAAATGACATCTTGTGTTGCCTTGCCTCCCCCCTCCACCTTACTTTATTTCCACTTTTCTAGAATTGACCCTCTCTCTGCCCCCTTGCACATATGTGCTGCAGGGCTCAGAAGAGAGTGATGCTGCTTTAAGTCTAGGGGGTAGAAATATAAAGGTGCAATTCCTACCTTATTCCAGCACTCCCAGGTTGTGGGCGGGCCCTTGCGGTCTTCACATACAATGCAGGGCTGTTGGCCCTGCATTGTACATGATGATATAGGCATGCAACACTCAGCCAGAGCACCTTGGAGAAGAGGCTTCAGAGGACCAGCCACACAGATGGAGGAAGCCTGTCAAAGCAAGAAGTATGGTCATTATCTTTTCCAGCATGTAAACTGAGCTGCCCAGGCACAGCTCAGCTTACATCTCCAGTATAGTCCCTGTGTGCTGGGATGCATGCACCGGAGTGACATCATCCACACCGGCCAATTAAGACAGCCAAAGACATGAAGAAGATGCTGGTGAGACACAGGGACCATTGGAGGAAAGGAAAGTTAAGCTCCAATTTAAGCATTTAATCCCTGCAGAGGAGAGGGTCAGTTTTTTTCTGCCTAAAGTGGGGCTTTAACCACTTTACGCCTGTGCTATTGCCAATAAATGTCTACAGCATAGCTTTCCAGTTCTGGGGGTGCAACCTGTGACCTCTGTGTGGCTTGGACACAGCAGATCACAGATCAGGTAAAGGCCCAATAACAGCAGCCCTTTACCATGTGATCAGCTGAGTCCTATCACAGGCGAAAAGGAGAGCCGATTTGTCAGGGCACAGTGAATAGAGCATTTACACCGATAATCCGTGCAGCCACATCAGCTTCCTGATAATCAACGCAACCCTGTCAGTGCCTCCTTATCAGTGCAGCCTCATCCGTGCCTCCTTATCTGTACCCATCAGTGCAACCTCTTCAGTGCCTCCTTATTAGTGCTTCCTTATTAGTGCAACCTCATCAGTGCCCATCAGTGCAGCTTTGTCCGCGCACATCAGTGAAGAAGATAAATTACTTATTTGCTAAATATTTTAACTCTTTCATGCCTAAGGCCCCATTCACACAGGGGCGGCACGACGTGGCACGACTCCTGGGGGCAACCTCGGCGGCGTGATCTCAAGATGACTTGAGACGCCCGCCGAGGCGATTTGCAAAAGACTTCTGTATAGAAGTCAAAGCAGGCCGCCTTGGGTCGCCCCCAAAAGTAGTACAGGAACCTTTTTCTAAGTCGGAGCGACCTGAGTCGCTCCTACTTAGAACGGTTCCATTGAACAGCGTGGGAAGCAACTCGTCAGGCGGCCGAGTCGCCTGACGAGTCGCCCCTGTGTGAACCGGGCCTAAGTCTATTTTTGACATTTGGTGTTTACAAGTTAAAAAATTAGTTAGAACTCCCCAGACATTTTTATATATATGTGTGTGTGTGTGTGTGTATGTGTGTGTGTGTGTGTGTGTGTATATATATATATATATATATATATATATATATATATATATATATAAAATATATATATATATATATTTAGCAGAGAATCAAGAGAATAAAATGGCGATTGTTGCAATATTTTATGTCACACGGTATTTGTGCTTTAAATGCAACTTTTTGGGAAAAAATACACTTTAATGAATGTTAAAAAAACAAAACAGTAAAGTTAGCCCAATATTTTTGTATAATGTGAAAGATGATGTTACGCTGAGTAATGGATACCAAACATGTCACGCTTTTTAATTGCACGCACTTGTGGAATGACGACAAACTACGGTACCTAAAAATCTCCATAGGCGCCGCTTTAAATTTTACGGTTACCAGGTTAGAGTTACAGAGGAGGTCTAGTGCTAGAATTATTGCTCTCGCTCTGATGATAGCGGCGATACCTCACATATGTGATTTGAACACCGTTTACATATGCGGGTGCGACTTCCGTATGCGTTTTCTTTGCTGCGCGAGCTCGCGGGGATGGGGGGGGGCTTTAAATATATATATTTATTTATTTTTTATATTAGTAAATTGTGTTTTAAAAAAAAAAATTTTTTCACTTTTATTGCTGTCACAAGGAATTTAAACATCCCTTGTGACAGTAATAGGTGGTGACAGGTACTCTTTATGGGGGATCGGGGGCTAAAAGACCCCCAATCCCTCCTTTGCACTTCAGAGTATTCAGATCGCTGAAAACGGCGATTCTGAATACTGTATATTTTTTTTTATATCCGGCGCCATTGGCAGCCGCGTAAACCGGAAGTGACGTCGTGAAGTGGCGTATCGTGGATCGGCTCTCCCGGTGGGACGGGAGGCCCGGTAAGGGCGGCGGAAAGGGGGGGATGTCCCCTCCCGTTCCTCCGGGATAACAACCGAGCGGCTTTTAGCCTAATCAATTGTTATCACTGGAAAGCCGATCGCCCACTCCAAAAAATGATACCGGATGATGCCTGCAGCTGCGGGCATCATCCCGGTATAACCCCCGAAAGCTAAGGCCGCATACGTGCTCGGCGGCAAGTTTTGTTTTTTAAAAGAAACAAATAAAAACTGTCTTTTTTTTTTCGTTTATTTAGCAGTGGTGTCTAAATCTCTCTCAAAAACAAGATCAACATTTCATGTGCACACACACAATTGTCATTCAAAGTGTGACAGCACTGAAAGCTGAAAATTGGCCTGGGTAGGAGGGGGTAAAACTGCCCGGTATTGAAGTGGCTGAGGGCTCGTTTAAAGAAGTGACAGCCCTCGCTGCCCCTCTGAAGAACAATCTTTAGTAGATTGCTTTTCTGAGGACCGTTGACAGGCAGATGGGAGGCCTACTCACTGCCTGTTTTAGCCCTGAAAGCCCACCCTATATCTCAAATGCAAAGATTAGAGTTGTGAACGTTTTTGTCTAACCTCCTTGTTGGAGTGTGGTACAGGTGTTAATTGAGTAACATGGGTGAAGGTGTGAATTGTTGTCAAATCACCAGAGATGTTCAGGCCTGGTTCACACTGAGGCGACAAACGCTCCGACATTGGGAGCTCATGTCGCATGACGTGTGAAAATCAATGTTTCCCTATGGGAGCCGTCTTAACTGGTCCGACACATGTCGGTCCGACTTTGAGAATGCTCCCTGTACTACTTTGGTCCGACTTTGATCCGACTTCAGCCCATTGACTATCATTGAAGTCGGATCAAAGTCGGACCGCAGTCTTGCATGATCTGACTTTGGCATGCGACTTGTGCTGTACTGCTCTTGAGGGGGAACTCCAGGCCAATTTTTAAATAAAAAACCGGCATGGGTTCCCCCTCCAGGAGCATACCAGGCCCTTAGGTCTGGTCTGGATTTGAAGGGGCGCCCCTACGCCGAAAAAACGGCGTGGGGGTCCCCTCAAAATTCAAACCAGACCCTTATCCGAGCACGCAACCTGGCAGGCCGCAGGGGAAGAGGGGGGGACGAGAGAGCGGCCCCCCTCCCTCCTGAACCGTACCAGGCCACATGCCCTCAACATGGGGGGTTTGGTGCTCTGGGGCAGGGGGGCGACCTGCGGCCCCCCCACCCCAGAGCACCCTGCCCCCATGTTGATGAGGACAGGGCCTCTTCCAGACAACCCTGGCCGTTGGTTGTCGGGGTCTGCGGGCGGGGGGCTTATCGGAATCCGGGAGCCCCCTTTAATAAAGGGGCCCCCGGATCCTGGCCCCCCCACCCTATGTGAATGAGTATGGGGTACATTGTACCCCTACCCATTCACCTGGTGGAAAAAAATTGCAATAAAAAAACCACACAGCTTTTTAAAGTATTTTATTGCACAGCTCCGGGGGTCTTCTTCTGACTTCGGGGGTCTCCGGTGTCGTTGCCGGTTTCTCCGGTTCTTTCTTCTGCCGGGCCTCCGCTAACTTCTTTTTAGCTCTTTTGCTAGCGGAGGCCCGGTCTTCTCCGTCGCCTTCTTCTTCTCCCGCTCTCCGGTGTCGTCGCCGCGCTCTCCGGTTCTTTCTTCTGCCGGGCCTCCGCTAACTTCTTTTTAGCTCTTTTGCTAACGGAGGACCGGTCTTCTCCGTCGTCTCGTCCGGCTCTCCGTTGTCCTTCTGCCGGCCCCTACACTAACTTCTTTAGCTCTTTTGCTAGTGGAGGAGCCGGTCTTCCCGTCGTCGCCGTCGGCGTCTTCTTCCCTCTTCTCCTTCTCGATGTTGACGCGTCGCTTCCTCCCGCTGTAATACTGGCTGTCCGCTCTGCATTAATATAGGCTTCTCATGACGTCACAGTCACATGTTCCCATGACGTCACAGTCACATGCTCCGGGGCCATGTGCCCCGGAACATGTGACTGTGACGTCATGAGAAGCCTATATTAACGCGGAGCGGAGCGGAGAGCCAGTATTACAGCGGGAGGAAGCGACGCGTCAACATCGAGGAGGAGAAGAGGGAAGAAGACGCTGACGGCGACGACGGGAAGACCGGCTCCTCCACTAGCAAAAGAGCTAAAGAAGTTAGTGGAGGGGCCGGCAGAAGGACAACGGAGAGCCGGACGAGACGACGGAGAAGACCGGTCCTCCGTTAGCAAAAGAGCTAAAAAGAAGTTAGCGGAGGCCCGGCAGAAGAAAGAACCGGAGAGCGCGGCGACGACACCGGAGACCCCCGGAGCTGTGCAATAAAATACTTTAAAAAGCTGTGTGGTTTTTTTTATTGCAATTTTTTTCCACCAGGTGAATGGGTAGGGGTACGATGTACCCCATACTCAATCACATAGGGTGGGGGGCCCGGGATCCGGGGGCCCCCTTATTGAAGGGGGCTCCCGGATTCCGATAAGCCCCCCGCCCGCAGACCCCGACAACCAACGGCCAGGGTTGTCGGGAAGAGGCCCTGTCCTCATCAACATGGGGGCAGGGTGCTCTGGGGTGGGGGGGCCGCAGGTCGCCCCCCTGCCCCAGAGCACCAAACCCCCCCATGTTGAGGGCATGCAGCCTGGTACGGTTCAGGAGGGAGGGGGGCCGCTCTCTCGTCCCCCCTCTTCCCCTGCGGCCTGCCAGGTTGTGTGCTCGGATAAGGGTCTGGTTTGGATTTTGGGGGGGACCCCCACGCTGTTTTTTCGGCGTAGGGGCGGCCCTTCAAATCCAGACCAGACCCAAGGGCCTGGTATGCCTCTGGAGGGGGAACCCATGCCGGTTTTTTTATTTTAAAATTTGGCCTGGAGTTCCCCCTCAAGATTCATACCAAACACAGTGCCTGATATTGGCGGGGATCCAAGTCGGATCCCCGTTCATTGAAAGTCGGACATATGTCGGCTTCATGTCGCAGGGCAAAGTCGGATCCAAAGTAGGACAGATGTCGTGTCGCACTAGTGTGAACCCAGCCTTAAACTGTAAGCCACATTCACATCGGGCTGTTTTGACATGCGATTTGACATGTCAAATCGCTAGGTATTGCCGGAAAGGGCACCTTTCGAATAGATGCAATGCCGGCTTTGCGGCGCTGCACCGCTTTCCAAAAGAAGTTCCTGTACTACTTTTGGCGACTTCGGGGGTGATTTCAATAGACATCTGTGCAGGAACCCACACAGATGTCTCTGAAATCGGACTGACATGCGGGTATGACACCTGTGGTGAAGGCTAGGCGTGGTGTCCCCGCTCTCTCCCCTCTAAGGTACCCCTAGACAAGAGACAGACGAGCTGATGCAGAGAGGGGAGTGAGGAGGCCGCTACACGCCTAGCCTTCACCACAGGTGTCAGTGCGGTGTGAGCAAAGTTCTTGTTTTACCTTCGGGTCAGTGCTGTGCACCTGGAGCCTCCACCGAGAGTTACCTTGAACAATGTCTGACAGGAAAGAGCCCCACACCATTAAAGTCCAACACTCCTTTATTCTTCCCGAATGAACACAATCAGTTGAACTCCCTTGGAGAACAGAACACAAAAGGAGGTGTGGATTCGAATAGGCCCAGACACAATTTCTCCTCCACTTTACTTCCTGAAAGTGGGTTGCGGTCTCCGAGCGAGGGGGGATTTCCTTCCAGGCGGTCTCCGATGGGAGGCTCACCTGTCACTGGCAATCTGCTGCAACCGGTCTTCAAGTGAGGAGCTCCCCCCGGTCCATTACGCCTTCCGGATTCGGGTACCCAATCCCTGGGTTCCCTAGGACCTCCTTCCCTCGCGGAGCTCAGTGTTGGGCACTGAACTCCAGACCTCCATCCGAGTACCTCACCCCAGGCTAAAGGTGCCTGGGATGGAACACGACCTCCGGCTGTCCTCTAGGCCTAGGCCGCCTAGAGGACCGACACGAACCACCGCCCACAGGCTGAAGGTGCCTGGGACTCGACCCCGTGACAAAGATGGCCGGCCCCTTTTATACCCTCCCCCAGCAAGCACGACGGGTTCCCCGCCCCACCATACCGCTGCCGAGAGAGGACAAAAAGGAGGCCCGGCACACAGGAATGGCTCAACCCCGAGCCCATGGTGACAGCGCCACCTGCTGGGCCGCAGGGAATTGCACATCACTGGTGTCTCTGCCAGGTTCAAATTACACCCGGGAAAGTACATACCCGCTACACTTTGTAGATGCTATAACTTTCACCCAAACCAATCAATATACACTTATTGGATTGCAAGGCAGGCTTGGGAGGAATTCTGTCGGGAAAACCATAGTTTTTTTTATCTGACGGGAAAACCGGTCGTGTGTACGAGGCATCAGAAGTAGCTGGAGCATTGGTGGCAATTCACATTGTTAAATTGTCAGCAGCACAGTACATTTCACATATCCGCAATGTAAAACAGAATTGCACTAGTTAGAGTTCTTCTTTAAAGGAAACCTGTCATGAAAAATACATGGAAGATGCTGCTGCTGACCTTCCATTCTGTCCCATGGCTGTCACAATGTCAATTTTGCTTTTGACGCTTTGAATCACTGACCTGGAAGAACAAGTATCTGAATATCTGACTTCTTTGATCTGCATACTTGTTGCAGGTCAGTAAGTCAAACTATTGGAGCTGGTGAGTCAGCATAAAAACTAGGCAACTAGTGTATTAATGCAGTCATCAGTGGCAATACTTACCGTATATACTCGAGTATAAGCCGACCCGAATATAAGCCGAGGCACCTAATTTTACCACAAAAAACTGGGAAAAATTATTGACTCGAGTATAAGCCTAGGGTGGTCCATCTGCATGCCTCACTGTGCCCATGTGCATGCCTCAATGTGTCCATGACTAGACTGACGTTTAACATGGGAGTCTATGGAAGGGGTGCCCGGCTTTGAAAAATTGGTGCTCCCCGGCCGTAGGTCTCCCAGACAACAACCTTTGCACACTTGTAGAGGAAGTGTGGGGCTACATGTGTGCTACGTTTGGGGTCCAGGGAACCTACGGCCGGCCGGTACCGGGTCCCCAAAGTCCGGGAGATCAGGCGCAAAAAGGTGACTCGAGTATAAGCCGAGGGGGGCATTTTCAGCACAAAAAAATGTGCTGAAAAACTCGGCTTATAATCTAGTATATACGGTATATTTTTCTCAACGCAGGTTCACTTTAACCACTTCAATACAATACCATAGTCGAAAGATGGCTACAGCACTGCTCTGTTGTTGAATGTGGCCAAGTTGTAATGTCTCTGGTTAGTAGAGGTTTTTTCTCAGTACGTGCACTTAGGGCCAATTCACACCACATGCTGTCCAGTGCATTTTATTTTCGGCATCAAAAACGCATTGAAAGTAGGTTATATGGTTTCCAATGGCATAGTTTACACCAGTGCTTGCAGTTCCAGTGCGTTGCCAAAAAAAAAAAAGTAGAACGTGCTGCAATTCTTCTTGCACTGCACTGGACTGTACTGGAATGCTGTAAAACGCACCTAAACACACTGGAACACACATGTCCCTAGGGCCAGTTCACACCATAGAAACGCAGTCCGGAAGCGTTCCAGATGCTTTTCTGCATGCGCGTTTTTGATCCGTTCCAAGGACCTGTGTGTTCCAGTTAGGGCTGGGAAAAAAATCGATTTTAATCTTGAATCGAGTTTTGAGCTCAAATCGATTCAGTTTTGAAGAAAATCGATTTTTTTAGATTATATATATATATATATTTATTTTTTTTTTGAAAAAAAAAAAAATATATATATATTTTTTTCCTTCCCTTCAAAGTTTCCGTAGCAGGACTGCAGGGGGCGTATCCGGAATGGCACTGGGCAGCGTTACCCCAATTACATCTACTCGCTGCAGCCGCCGTCTGCCTACCTGATCAGCGTGTCATGCAGACAGACGGCGGCCATTGCAGTGTTCAAAAGCCGCGCCTCCCGAGTCCTCGTCGTCTGTGATAGGCGGAACACTCAATTTCACAGCAGGCAGTATTCAGCCTATCACGGACATCCTCTCATCCTCGTCTGTGTTATGAGGATGACCATGATAGGCGGAACACTGAATGCTGGGAAATTGAGTGTTTCGCCTATCACAGACGAGAAGGAGGCGCGGCTTTTGAATACTGGAATGGCCACCGGTGTAGCAGTAAAATCCGTATACCATGAAAATCTGCATCAGGTACGGGCACAGTGATTGAAGCATGGGCAAAGTGAGACACGGGCACAGTGAGGCATGGACACAGTTCAATTCAACTAAGAGTAACCTCAGGATTTTTTGTTGTTTTATTAGCTAAATCCAAATACAGTATTAATAATTTGGGTGTTTAACAATCTTTGTTGCACACTGCAAAAAACAACAAAAGGTCACAAGCACTAAATTGGTGGATAAAGAAAAAAATATAATGGATGATAATAATAATAATAAGAAAAAAATCCCAAATATTTTGGGAAGTACAAAGTATCCAAAAGGGGGAAAAAACAGGATCCAGCGCAGCAAGAAAAAATCCGTACCCAGAAGTACAAAATACACAACATGCACACAATATAATCCAGCGCTCATGGAACATACATTATTAACTATTGAAAACTCTTGAAGAATTGATAAAAAAGCTTAGTCCATTTATCACAATAAAGAGAGGGATCCAATCCCAAATGTGCAGAGGGCAAATGAATCTTAACTCTCCAGTTGCCAGTGGTGACAAACTTGTTAAACTTGCAGTGACATCCGTGGAGCAAGGAGGGGTTAAAAAAGTCAAAACAAAGCCTGTGGCATGATCTCAGTGTGAGCACAGTACCTTGAATGATGGACAACAGGCAGACCAGCGTGTGGAGGGCCCTCCAACCCAAAAGGATGCAGAGCCAGGATCGCAGCAAGGCTGGGACAGAAGGAATCACACACAGAGTTTCAAGAGTTTTCAATAGTTAATAATGTATGTTCCATGAGCGCTGGATTATATTGTGTGTTTGTTGCACACTGACTTTGCAGTTAGAGAAAGGGTTTGCCTTTGCAATTTTGTTTGTGATGCACTTTAATTAATATAATTAAAAAAAAAAAATCGAATCGTAAATCGAGTTTTTTATAAAAAAATCGCAGATTTTTTTTTGGGGGAAAATCGCCCAGCCCTAGTTCCAGTGCGTTTTTGATGCTTTTTACAGCGTTCCAGTACAGTCCAGTGCAGGAAAAATGTTCTACTTTTTTTTCTGGAACGCACCGAAACTGCAAGCACTGGTGTGGACTATTCCATTAAAAACCATATAACTTAATTTCCATGCTTTTTTGATGCAGAAAAAAACGCACTGGACTGCATGTGGTGTGTTCACACCACAAAAAATGCACTCAAGATCCGCACCCATTGCGTTTTCTACATGCACGTTTTTAACACATTTTTTTTTTTTTACTATACTATTCTAGGGTCCAGTGTGTTTTTGATGTGTACCAGTGCGTTTCAGATGTGTTTTACTATGTTACAGTACAGTGCAGGAAAAATGCAGCATGTTCTATTTTTTATGGAACTAAAAAGCACTGGAACTGACCGCACTGGTGTGAACTATGCCATTGAAAACCATATAAACTACTTTCGATGCGTTTTTGATGTGGAACAAAAACGCACTGGACTGCGTGTGGTGTGAACTGGCCCTTAAGAAAAAAAGAGGGCGAAAAATGCACTGGATTGCATCAAAATGCGCATGCAGAAAAGTCCCTGGAATGCATCCGGACTGCATTTTCTATGGGTGTAAACTGGGCCATAGCAAAGTGAATTTTCAGTAAGCGTACTTTTGAAGTGTTTCATTATATGCCTGAACCATAATCACATAGTGTATTTCTAATGCAGATGTGCAAATATTTGCTTTAGTAGTCATCAATATATCAGCATCCCTGCTGAATGACTGCTGTTGTTCAGTTAAAGCTGAATGTCTGGCAAACAGCTCAAGACCATAGGTGTGCGCAGCCTATTGAATTAGGGTGTGCACCCTAAAGCTCAAACACACAAGTGTGTATGTTTCTACATATATATGACCCTGGCACATTGATCTGCCTGCTGGTACAGTGAAAGAGAAGAGCATAAACACTTCTCTTATGGCAGACCTGGTAAGAGGGAGATCTTTCCCATGTTCCTGCTGCTACACAGAGTGATAACACTAATGCACATGGAGTGATTAGGGTGTGCCTGGGTCAGGGCCGGCCCTACCATGGGACCCGATGGTACCCCGGTCCCAGGCGGCACTTTAAGGGGGGCGGCAAATTGCCGCACGTCAGCCAGCGACATTCCGTGTCTCCTACTGATTTTCCTTTCCTGTGTCCCCGATTTTCCAGCCGCCATGTTTAGTGTCCGGCGCCCTGTGATTGGACGAATGGGGGTCATGTGCGGCGTGGGGCTGGCCTGTCAGCGATCGCTCTAGAAGTCCCGCCTCCGCACATGACCGCCATACGCCCAATCACAGTGCGCCGGGAAACACGAACATGGTGGCGGGAGACAAGCACTGGAAGTGTGAGCTGTCTTCCCCTCCGCCTGTCCCTCTGCTTTGTTACGGCGCGGTGGAGATGGGATCATGGAGGTGCAGGCGTGCAGCGTCTGACACCATGGAGCGGGCTGCGGGTGGATGGCGCTGGCGGGAAGTTGGGACGCCAAAGCAGTTCTGCACATCCAGTGCTGAGGTCCGGAGGAGAGTCCTGGTGAAGAGCAGACAAAGGTAAGGAGGACTCAAAGGATGGATTCGCACCGAGCTGTGGGGAGGGGGTCGGGTGTGAGTAGTGCAGGAAGTGGGACTCCTACTGTAGGAGTCAGGTGGGTCTGTGTAGTAGGTCAGTGTAGGTGTAAGGTCGGTGGGTCAGTGTATGTGTCAGTCAGTGTAATAGTCAGTGTTGCTGTCAGGTCAGTGTAATGTGAGTAGTGCAGGATGTAGGAGTGAGGTAGGTGTCAGGTAGGTCAGTGTAGGGGTCAGTGTAGGGGTCAGTGTAATGGTCATGTAGGTCAGGTGGGTCAGTGTAATGTGAGTAGTTCAGGAAGTAGGGGTCAGTGTAGGGGTCAGGGTAATGGTCATGTGGGTCAGTGTAATGTGAGTAGTGCAGGAAGTAGGAGTCAGGTGGGTCAGTGTAATGTGAGTAGTTCAGGAAGTAGGGGTCAGGGTAGGGGTCAGTGTAGGGGTCAGGGTAATGGTCATGTGGGTCAGTGTAATGTGAGTAGTGCAGGAAGTAGGAGTCAGGTGGGTCAGTGTAATGTGAGTAGGGGTCAGGGTAATGGTCATGTGGGTCAGTGTAATGTGAGTAGTGCAGGAAGTAGTTGTCAGGTGGGTCAGTGTAATGTGAGTAGGGTAGGGGTCAGTGTAGGGGTCAGGGTAATGGTCATGTAGGTCAGGTGGGTCAGTGTAATGTGAGTAGTGCAGGAAGTAGGGGTCAGTGTAGGGGTCAGGGTAATGGTCATGTGGGTCAGTGTAATGTGAGTAGTGCAGGAAGTAGGAGTCAGGTGGATCAGTGCATGTGTCACGTAGGTGTGTCAGGGGGTCAGTGTAGGGGTCAGATAGGTCACATGTGTTCAAAAAATGTGCAGCGCTATGTGGTTAAAACCATGTGTGAAATAAATGTTAAACCTTGAAATGTGAAAAATGAATATATGAAAAATGAATTAAAAAGAAAACTAATGCAGAGTCCAAAAAGAACACAACATAGTCCGTGAAGAGTTAATTCCAAAAGCAAATCCGTGAAGGGTTAAGGGCTGTAGCCAATAAAGAGACTAGGTTCTAGTGGAGCATAATAAAATAAAAATAAACATTTCTTGATCAGTTTAGGTCGATATGTATTCTTCTACATATGTTTGGTAAAAAAAATGCAATGTGTATATTGATTAGTTTGCGCAAAAGTTATACCGTCTACAAAATAGAGGATAGATTTATGGCATTTTTATTATTATTATTATTTTTTTACTAGTGTAGCGGGGTCTGGTGATCTGCGATTTTTAGCTAGACTGTGACATTGCGGTGGACAGATTAGACACTTTTGACACTTTTTTGGGACCAGTGACATTTATACAGCGATCTGTGCTATAAAAATGCACTGATTAATGTGTAAATGTCACTGGCAGGAAAGGGGTTAAATGTGTTCCCTGGGAGGTGTTTCTAACTGGGGGGGGGATGGGACTGACTGTAGGAGGAGAGAGATCTCTGTTCCTAATCACTAGGAAGAGCAGATCTGTCTCTCCTCCCCTGTCAGAATAGGGATCTGTCTCTCCTCCCCTGTCAGAATAGGGATCTGTCTCTCCTCCCCTGTCAGAATAGGGATCTGTCTCTCCTCCCCTGTCAGAATAGGGATCTGTCTCTCCTCCCCTGTCAGAATAGGGATCTGTCTCTCCTCCCCTGTCAGAATAGGGATCTGTCTGTTTACATTAACAGATCCCCGTTCTGGCTCTCTGGAGCGATCGCGGCCACCAGCCACGCACAGGTCCTTTTATGCTCCTTTACATGTATAGAGCCATGACAGGTCCACTTTAGTTATCATGATATAAAATAATGAATGTGGGGTATTTGGTGGGCGTGATTTTTTTTTGGGGGGGGGGCAGCATTTAATTCTTGGGCCGGCACTGGCCTGGGTACACACTGTGCGCACGCCTATGCTCAAGACACAGATGAAATACATATGAATGATGTTTTACCTGGCAAATTATTTATTTTTCTGTCCATCCAGTCTTGAGATTTACACAGCATTGCCACACAGTACAGTGTTGCCTGAAAGGGGAAGTCCCCTGGTATTTCTCTGCTGCAGTTTTCACTGTTACGTACAAGTCTCTTTCCCACCTCTACCCGGTGACTGGACAGTTAAAAGGGAACTTTAGGATGTTCTAATCGGGGTGGGGGGTAACTAACATAAAAAAACATTTTGCAGGGCATCCACTTCTGGACTGTACTCTAATATGCACATATTTACTTTGCAAGAAATTTATGTTTTCCTACATTTTTCTTCTCCCTGAATTTGGTCCATAAAAGTGATGGGCAGCCCAGGCGACCAGTAGTGAGGCACACCTCACTAACCTATAGCTGTCACTTTGTTCTTTTTGCGTAGGTTAAGCAGGTTTTCACTTTAAATTGTATCTATACTGTAAAAAAACACAATAGTTCTCATCAAGGGATACTCCGTATCTCTTCAAATGTCTTATTTTTTCTTCCATATTCTTAATCTGTCACCCTGAGCCAAGGACAGTGTAATCATCGCATTGTTCAAGTTCTTCTTGTCTATGGCTGCACAAGAAATGCGTTTTATGCCTCGTGCCAAACTATGTGACTTCTAGTGATTATATCATAAAATCCCTGCAATAAATATCAAATAAGCTGCCACCCTGTAGTGTAAATCTATACTCTAGAACAATAGAAATATTAAGGGGGCACTATTGTGCTGGCATTTAATCCTATACCACAAATGTATCAAATCTTTCTGCCCAAACAATTACATGCAAAAATCCACAAAACCAATATAATATGTGAATTAAACCGTATACTGTGATATTGCTATATAGAATTGTTAAAGCGTTTGTTGCTCCAACACTTCATATTCCTGATATGTGCCTGCTGTACCATGTACTTGTATGAGAAAGTATTCTGTTCTCTTTGTATTGCTTCCATTATATGATATCCCTGGTCTTTCTTCCAGTCCCTTTGTGTTCCTACTAAAACTGACCACCCTAAGCAGGAGTGCACACCCGTGGTCAGGTTTCTATCTATGCTGGGAACTCTGTGTACTCTCCTCCAATGATTAGACTTGTCTTTACATACCCTCCGCTTCACAGCCATTCACTGGGAAGCTCGGTGTGCTGCAGCTTCTCCTCCCCCAGCTCTTATGCAGCTGAGAACAGAGGAAAATTGATCACTTATAAAAAAAGGGGAAAAATGTATTTCTAATGTATTTTTATATCTATGCAAAAATGTTTTGCCTTTCATTTCTATTTTAAACGGAATGGGTTGTTTTACAAGGTGATCTTTTACAATTACTTAGTATAGTATAGTGTCCATAGTATCAAAATTCTTCTGTGTGCTCCAATAAAAATACTTCCACCATGCAATTTGCTTTACACCCAATGTGCTCATGTTGAATGGATCACTCGCCAGAACACAATGACCTCTTTTACAAAAAAAAGGTCACTGCGCTTTGTCCCTTCTATTTCTGCATGTGGATGATGGCACTGTAATTATTTTAATAAAAAAATAAAATAAATCGAAGTACCTTTTTTTTTTTTTTTTCTAATCGATATACAACTGTCACATTACCCAGATCTCTCCCAGCCGGTCAATCAACTGTTTTAAATTGTCATACAAATATATATATTTGAGATCAAATCTTTATTAATTTATGACAATAACATGGTGTGAGCGGATTTCTGCTAGTTACAGGTTGTGTCACGCCCCTCCAGCCTGTGTTTTAGAATAAGAGGTAGGCGTCACCTCCCTCTTAATCTACATGTCGTATTCCACCCCCCATTGTGTTTAGCTGGTTAGTGGGCATGGCGAAAAAGGGATTTCTGAGAAATCTTCTTACTTATGACTGGATAAACCTTATACCTGTATCTATCTCTTCCAATCCACCGTAGTAACCAAGAAGTGATAGTGGTATATAGTGTAGTATGTTTCATTTATAAATGGTTAAAACAAGTATAAAATAATGTTCACATGCTTCCTGATGATGTCAGATTGACGACGCACGTGGTAAGGCGGAACATCCGGTGCATCACTTCCGGTCCCGAACATCCGATCAGTGGAATGCATGCTGGCTCCAGGCAGGTTATATTTGTGCCGATCTGTAGGCGCTTATTAATGTGAGCATTATTTTTATACTTGTTTTAACCATTTATGAATAAAACATACTACACCAGCCATCACTAAATGGCGGCCCGGGTTCCGAACACGGAACCAAGCGACGCTCTTGTTTGGACCTTCGGCCACCAGTGTACAGTGCCACATCCCACTCCTCCACTCAGCAGTCATTGGTTGCTGGGACGTGAGCGTCCCTGCAACCTATGACATTGCGTGTGCGCCCCGCTCCCTGCTGCTTACTATCTCGCGGCTCCCGGCCAGGCTGCCAAATACGGCACGTCACGCCCCCGCCCCATGCTGTTTGTCATCTCTTACTCGGCCGGGCCGCGAGGTATGATGTGTACGCAAGCCCAGCCCCCTTCAGCAAGACTCTTGGCGGCGCAACTCTTTCCCTCTGCAGCTTGTTACCTCTGCTGGCTCCCGAACCCTGCCTGCCTCAACAATGTGCCCATCGGAGTCCCTCTTAACATAAAATGTGGCTAACAGTGTGACCCTTAACATAAAATGTGCCCCTTTTAACATAAGGGGCATTCCGATGGGCACATTTAATGTTAAGGGGCACGCTGATGGGAACATTTATTGTAAGGTTCGCTCTGATGGGCACAAGAATATGTGCCCATCAGCGTGCCCCGTAACATAAAATGTGCCCATCGGCATGCCCCTTATTTTATGTTAAGGGACACTCTGATGGGCACAATAAAATGTGCCCATTAGCATGCCTCTTAATGTAAATGTACTCATCAGAGTGCTCCTTAACATAAAATCAGGGCCGGCGCTACCACTAGGCGAAGTAGGCAGCCGCCTAGGGCGCAACCACAGCCTCTGTCCTGTGTGAGCTCGGCTCTCCTCTCCTGATCGCTCGCCCCATTCGGTGTCAAACAAATCCGTTGTGTCACTTGTGTGCCGCCACCAATCCCCCATGTGTCCCGCTGAGCGCCCCACTGCACTGTCACATCTCCTCAGACAGGTATATCGCACAGCGCCGCTCCGGGATTCCTCTGGTGCGGCGCTGTGCGTGCAGCGGAGGGGCGGGGCTCGACGGAGATGGGAGCTTTGAGAGGAATAGCTGACCTCCCGCCCAGCGAGGACTCCGTGGAGCGGGTAGATGGTGCTGGCCTGGCCCCGGCGGGGAATCTGTGAAGCGGTTAGATGGCGCTGGCCTGACCCTGGCAGAAACACTGGAACAGGTGGATGGCGCTGGCCTCACCCTGGCACTCTGGCAGGGACACTGGAACGGGTGGATGGCGCTGGCCTGGCCCCTGAGCAGAGCCCTGATGATGGTCGATAAAGCCACAAAGAGCAGAGGTAAGAAGGAGGATGGATCCTCCCCGATCTACATTGAGCTGTATGGGGGGGGGTGGTGTGTGAGTAGTGCAGAAAGTAGGAGTCAGGTGGGTCAGTGTATTGTGTCAGGTAAGGGGGGGGGGTCAGTGTATGTGTCAGGTAAAGGGGGGGGTCAGTGTATGCGCCAGGTAAGGGGGGGGGTCAGTGTATGCGTCAGGTAAGGGGGGGTCAGTGTATGCGTCAGGTAAGGGGGGGGTCAGTGTATGCGTCGGGTAGGTCAGTGGTAGGGGACAATGGAGGTCAGTGTAGGGGTCAGATATGTCACGTGTTGCAAGGGCAGGGTAAAGTGGAGTCAGGGGTGCAGCGGGGGGGGGGGGGGGGTGTCGGCAAAATTAGGTTTCGCCTAGGGTGTCAAAGATCCTTGCACCAGCCCTGCATAAAATAAGGGGCATGCTGATGGGCACATTTTATCAGGACACCTGCTGTAAGTGGCACACCTGATGTAATTGGGCACTCTGACGTGAATACCTGATGTAAAGTGGAACTCTGATGGGGACACCTAATATAAGAAGATACTCTTGACGGTGGCACAACTGAATAATGGGGGGTAGTCTGGGGCACCCAATGTAATGAATTACTCTGGTAGGGGCACCTGATGTAAGGGGGAACACTATTGGGGACATTTGCAGAGTATTACCAGAGTGTGTGGAGGAAATAGTAAAGCCTCGTACACACGACCGAGTTTCTCGGCAAGAACCAGCAAGAAACTTGCTGGCAGAGCTTTCTTACCGAGTAAATCGGTCGCGTGTACGCGGCTTTCAGTTTTCTCGTCAAGAAAACTGACAAGAATTTCGACGAGAAAAATGGAGAACCTGCTCTCTCTTTTCTCGTCAGGATTCTCCATTTTCTCGTCGGCCTGTTTCTCGACGAGAAACCCGAGTGTGTGTGTGTGTGTACACTTACCTGTCGCCGTGGAAACCCGTGCATGCTCGAAATGACTTTGACGCATGCGCGGTAGCTTCCTAGGCATAGGTAGGGTGTAGCAAGATGGCGGCGACGGCATCGAATGTGACGAGCGCACACTTGTCGTAGTCTGACGTCACCACGTTCGCTCCATTCAAAGAACCGCGGATTTCTTGTCCAAGAATCTCGTCAAGAAAAAACAACGAGATTCTCGGCCGTGTGTACGAGGCCTAAGAAAAGCGCCAGAGAGGGTGGCTTGCGCCAAAAAAAAGGAAAGTAGACACGTACAATCTTTCATGGCACAGACTTGTGATTAGGACCTGGGCCAAATTTTTTTTTTTTAGTTACCGGACCTCCTTGAATTTTAATTCACAACACCTGCATACTACACTATGGGGGTTATTTACGAAATGCAAATCCACTTTACACTACAAGTGCAAAGTTCACTTGAAATTGCACTGAAAGTGCACTTGGAAGTGCAGTCGTTGTAAATCTGAGGGGCAGATCTGAAATGAGGGGAAGCTCTGCTGATTTTGTCATCCAATCATGTACAAGCTAAAATGCTGTTTTTTATTTTCCTTGCACGTCCCCCTCGGGTCTACAGCGACTGCACTATCAGTGCACTTTCAAGTGCACTTTGCACTTTGTAGTTTGCACTTGTAGTGCAAAGTGGATTTGTCTTTCGTAAATAACCCCCTATATGTTATTATCACTTCTTGGTTTCCATGGAGGAGTGTAGGAGATACGATTTGCATAAATCTTATGCCTGTGTCTAAGAGAGAGAGTAAAAGCTGGCCATACACCTATAGATTATCTGCAGATTTTCTATGGTTAGATGGAAAAAGTGCAACAGATTCCTCTATGTACGCTAAACTGTGTGGATGGAGGAATCTCCCACTTTTTCCATCTGACCATAGAAAATCTGCAGATAATCTATAGGTGTATGGCCAGTCTAAGACAGGATTTCTCTGAAGCAAGATCGTTTGCCCACATCTAAGGAGCCAGCATGGCGAAAAGACAGCCCCGGAAGAATTTGCCCCCTTCCTGACCAGAGCACTTTTTGCGATTCGGCACTGCGTCGCTTTAACTGACAATTGCGCAGTCGTGCGACGGTGTACCCACACAAAATTGTTGGTTATTTTTTGCGCTATAAACAAAAAGAGCGTCAATTTTGAAAAAAAAAACACTATCTTTTACATTTTACTATAATGAATATCCCATTTTTTTTTTTTTCCAAAAAACATTTTTTTTCCTTAGTTTAGGCCGATATGTATTCTTCTACATTATTTTTGGTAAAAAAAACCCGCAATAAGCGTATATTGATTGGTTTGCACATATAGCGTATACAAAATGGGGGATAGTTTTATGCCATTTTTATTTATTTCTTTTTTTCTTTACTAGTAATGGCGGCGATCTGCATTTTTTTTTAAATTTATATTTATTGGCACTGCGACATTATGGCGGACACTTTTGACACTATTTTGCGACCATTGTAATTTATACAGCAATCAGTGCTATAAAAATGCACTGATTACTGTGCAAATGACACTGGCAGGGAAGGGGTTAAACAGTGTGTCCTAGGGAGTGATTCTAACTGTGGGAGGGCTGGGCTACAAGTGACATGACAGTGATCGCTGCTCCCGATCACAGGGAGCAGTAGATCACTGTCCTGTCACTAGGCAGAACAGGGAAATGCCTTGTTTACATAGGCATCTCCCTGTTATGCAGCTCTGTGACACCATCGCGGGACACCGGCGGGCATCGAGTCCGCGGGTCATGCAGGCACGGCCACGGAGCGCGTGGCACCGGACGCGCCCGCACAGTGGCAAATTCAAAGCAACATACACGTACGTTGTTTTGCGCAGCGGTGCCATTCTGCCGACGTATATGTACAGGTGGCGGTCGTCAAGTGGTTAAAGAAACCAAGCGCATAGTGACTTTCTTTTTGTAAAAGAGGTCATTGTGTTATGGTGAGTGATCCATTCACATTTTGATCTTATGGACGCTATACTTAACAATTCTATATAGCAAGCTCACAGTATATACGGTTTAATTCACATATTTTCTCACCTCACCTTCCAGGACGGCAACACATGAGAGATGATAGGCTTCACTCAACAGGAAACACAATCAAATCACAGCTGTTTATAAGGCCCCACCTTACCCTTTGTCCCTCAGTATGGATTGTGTTTCTCCCACAGCGAAACATTTTTTATTTATTTTTTCCTCCGAACCAGGGACTAAATATGGTCAGTTGGTACCTCCTGTGAGCCAGGTATAGGAATGCCGGTGAGGGCTGCACTTACCTGCTGCCTCAGAGCCTCTCACAGGTCGCCCCAAAAACGGCATTCATGCAGGCGGTTCTGGCATTTCAAATTCCCTGCCGTTGCATGCCGCTCAGCAGCTCGGGCCTCCTCCCTGGTCTTCCCCTGATACAGCGGCGCCATTCTGCTGGATCCGATCGTTCGAACGTCAGGGGAAGACGCTGCGTTCTCCAAGCCTCACTCAGGCTGAAACTTCCTGTCGCAGCAGGAAGGGAGCCACCCCAGGCATGGGGTTTTTGTGGAGGAGACGCCGGACCCGCGTGGCTGCGGAGACTGATGCATTCCTGTTCACTGCAGGACTCGGTGAGCTGTGAATAGCTAACAGTCTGTCTGAGCCCACCTCATGGACAAGGAGGATGGAAAGAGCACAGGTGGTTGCAGGCAAAAGCAAACCAGGACGGGGTAAGTGCTGTTGTCTTACCTACTTGGGGGTTGTTTGATACCAGATTAGATGTTCCCTGGTAATCCCCCATGCCTTCTCCTTTGGGAGAAGGGGCCTGCAGCCATGATGCAGGGGGCAGGAAGAGTGACTATGGTTTGTTCCCTCTTTTCTTAGAATCCCCCAGCGAAGCACAGGAGGTCTTTTGACAAAGCTCCTTCTGCATTCACTAGCACTGATGCCAATAGAAAGTGCGTTAAACTGCGGGGAAGATTGTCTAAACCAAGCCATTGTGTATTAGACTGGCTGGGACCTCAGGATTAATGAAAGATTTTCTTAAATCTGTTCAAGGAGGGGTTGGCCACTTTTAATCTTTCCGCACCCCTGTACCCACACCTTAGGTGGTAGACTCAGAGCAACTCGCCCCTAAAGAGGATAATGGCCCTGGCCTTTCCTCCTTCCCCCCCCTTCCTTTTGGAAGACGTTTAGATCCCAGAAGAGGTGTGTGGGCAGGCTACTGGTGCAGTGCACACAGCCTAACTTGGCAGCTCCCTAGTTGGGACAGCAACTTGGAAAGGGGTGATTTTTTGGCCGCTATCCTCTTCGCATGTGCCTTGAGGAGAGAAAAGCAAGCCCTGTGGCAAAAGGAAAGACAACAGGGATGAATACTTCCCTTTTTGTCTTGGAAAATTAGCAACAGAATCCCTACTAACAGCATGGGGTTTCTGGACTTGGGGTAGGACTCCCTCCCTCAATTCAGGGGGCTACTATCCTTGCCCTGGGATCTGGGAACAAATAGCCCAGAAGCTTTAGCTAGACCATTGTCCATAGCTCCCTTTTCTCACCTCGTCTTTCAGGACAGCACCTGGAGAGAGCGCAGCTCCACCCCTTTTCCCAGGAAACACTGCAGTCAGTTTTCTTTAAAGACCGGACACTTCCACCATGGCCTCAGTTGTAGTGTTTCCTCCGCCATGGTGGAAGCGCTGCGGGGAACCAGGGGTAATGCTGCGCTCTCTCCAGGTGGAGACAGTATGGGGCATACCTGTTAGTTTTTTTTCTTTTGTTCCAGGCCAGCCCAGCACCCCCCCTTACGTGAGGTGGATGCTGCGGTACCTTCTCCCCTTCATACCCGGCGAGGGTTCAGGCTGCGGGAGGGCCCGCTCTCATCAGACCGGCACTGGGGGCATGGAAGGAGGGATGGCGTGCTCCTCAGGAGACGAGCAGCGTCTCTTTCGTTTGTTTCCCCATGTTTTCCGGGTCCCGGATGGCGAGCGCGTCATTCCGGCCGGGGGCGGGACTTCCCGTGGTGCGACGCGGCTTCCGGTTCCGGCCGCTGGAACGCAGGGGGAGGAGGCGGCCTTCGGCTGGTGTCATTTCCGGTCCTCACAGCGGTGAAAGGACCGGGAAAATCAAAAAAGGAGCTGTCGGACGCCACTTCAACCTCGCAATGGAAGAGGAACAAGCGGCAGTGGTGGGAACAGGAGACACTCACACCAGCCAGACCCAGGTAAGCAGGGACAGAGGTCCCTGTATATATACTTTATGGGGTCTTGTATATTCTTTCCCTCCTTTTCTCCCCTGGGGGGAAAGCAAAGGAGCCTGTGCCACTCTCCCTAGAGATTGTTACTAGAGAGTTGGTTTTTTTGTTGTTATGGTGGCTCACTAGGTAAGCTGTGCTTATAAATGTAAGGGCTAAAGTGTTAGTCCCTTCCTCTTTTATTTTCCAGCTGATTTAGAAGGTTTTGGTTACTATTATGTTTTAAAAATGTTTTAAATATAGTATGGTGTTGGTGTATTTCAGCTTAAAGCCAAAGACAAAACCAAACACTCCTCTCCTCTTCCCAAGAGGAGATGTCCGTCTTGCAAAGACACGCTTAGGGATACATGGCCTAAAGCGCTATGCAAGACATGTATTGCAGAGCTGTTAAAAGAGGAAACTGCCTCAGCTGCAGCTGCTGCTCAACCAGGGGAGCTATTAAGCTCCTTCCGAAAGGAACTAGCGGACACTTTTCAGTCATTCCGCTCCTTTTTGGATAGACGTCCGGCGGCCCAGCCAAACAGGAAAGGCAGTTCACCATCCTGTTCTCATCCTAGTACTCCTGCACCCAGAGGGGTCAGCGACTCGGAGGATGAGGAGATAAATGTTGCCACAGGTTCGGATGAAGAAGAGGAAGAAGAAAGGGAAATTTCTTCTTCCCGCTATAGGTTATCCCTGGAGGAAGTAGACGATCTATTAAAAACAATACACACAACGCTTAATATCGAAGAGGATAAGACGCAATTATCCTTACACGATAAGATGTTTCAAGGCATGGGAGAAGTAAAGCAACGGGTGTTCCCAGTGCACAAATACATCTCCGAGACAGTAAAGAGAGAATGGAAGGACCCAGAGAGGGCACCTTTCTTTTCCAGATCCCTCAAGAGAAGATTCCCCTTTGAGGATGATAGTCAGCAGGTTTGGAATAAAAAACCAAGGCTTGACGCAGCCTTTTCGCAGGTTTCAAGGAATACAGACTTGGCCTTCAAGGACATGGGCACCCTAAAAGATGCCATGGACAAGAGGGCAGACTCCCTACTAAAAAAGGCATGGGATTCGACTCTAGCCAACTTTAAGCCAGCAATGGCATCAACCGTGGTAGCGAGAAACTTAGAACACTGGTTGGAGCAATTAAAAACTCACATTGAGGCGGGAACTTCTCGTAAGGATCTACTTGACACGCTGCCTATACTTCAAAAGGCGGTAGGGTACATGGCTGATGCCTCTGCTGAATCTATCAAAATGTCAGCTAGATCAGCAGCCTTGGTCAACTCAGCCCGCAGAGCCTTATGGGTTAAGACCTGGTCAGGGGATATAGCCTCAAAGGCGAAGTTATGTGGTTTGCCTTTTGACGGTGACTTAGTTTTTGGCCCTGATTTGGAAGCCGTACTTAATAGAACGGCTGATAAAAAGAAGGCCTTCCCAATAAAGAAGAAAGTGGTTCCTCAGGGTAAAACTAATTTTCGTGCTTTTCGGCAAACCGAGGTTAAAAAAGACACGGGCTATAAAAGACCTTGGAGGTCCCAGAGAGGGAGAGGAAAGTCAGGGGTACTATTCCGCCCTCCTGGCCAAACCACAAACACCCAGTGACAGTCCGCCAACGGTGGGAGGAAGGTTACAGGCCTTTCTTCCACAATGGAAGACAGCGACGTCCAGTCCATTTGTCCTCAAAATAATATCAGAGGGCTACAGGCTGGAATTCTCGCAACCCCCTCCAAACCGTTTTTATGTAACCCGGACTCCTCGAGACCTGGAGAAGTCTATAGGGATGTCATCCTTACTGGAAGAACTCATCCAGCAAGAGGTAATTATAGCTGTTCCCCCCGAAGAGGAAGGGATAGGGTGCTATTCACACATCTTCCTAGTGAAGAAGACGTCAGGAAAATTCCGGTTGATCTTGAACCTGAAGATACTAAACAGGTCCATCAGATACAAAAGATTCAAGATGGACACAATTTTCTCAGTGAAACATCTCCTGACGCCAGGTTGTTTTATGGCATCCATAGACCTGAGGGATGCGTACCTACACGTTCCTATAGCGCCAATATCACAGAAGTATCTGCAATTAGCAGTAAAGACGGGAGACTCGATCTCACACCTGCAGTTCAGAGCCCTCCCTTTCGGACTGTCATCCTCACCAAGGATATTTACAAAGGTCATAGCAGAGGCTCTAGCACCCCTCAGATTAAAGGGGATATCAATAGTGCCATATCTGGACGACCTCCTGATATTTGCCAAGACAAGGGAGTTATTGGCGAAAGATCTAAAAGAGACGAAAAGACATCTCGAGAGTCTCGGATGGATCATAAACCAAGAAAAATCTAAAATGATCCCTTCCCAGACGATAACATTTCTTGGATATACAATAAATTCCATACAGGAAAGACTTTTTCTCCCAGAGGAAAAAATAGAGAAACTCCAGAGGGCAGTAAAGGGGACTCAAACAAATCTGCCGATGACAATCAGAGCAGCCATGTCAGTCCTAGGCCTACTCACCGCCTCAATACCAGCGGTACAATGGGCACGTCTGCATGCGAGAGACCTCCAGCAGACAATTCTCAGGAATTGGTCCTACGGAGAGTCGCTGGAAAAATTGATAAAAATACCTCCCCAAATAGACCTGTTCGCATCCCACGCCAATGCGAAGGTGGAAACATACTTCTCCCTAAACAGGCAAGATCAAGCGGAGGGTCTAGATGCACTGGCACAACCATGGACCTTCCACTTGTGCTACGCTTTTCCCCCCTTCCAAATGATCCCATTGGTCCTCAAAAAGCTACAGAAGGAGCCTACAACATTAATCCTAGTAGCCCCATTCTGGCCCAAAAGGACTTGGTTTTCAACCATCCAGAGGATGGCGGTGGAACCCCATTGGTTTCTTCCTTTACAGAAGGACCTTTTAACACAGGGGCCCCTACAACATCCCAATATCAAGCACCTCAGACTAGCTGCTTGGCTACTGAGGAGCAAATCCTAAAAAAGAGGGGCTTGTCCAATAAACTAATTTCAACATTATTGGACAGCCGAAAAAAGGTCACCAGAGCGATCTATTTCAAAGCTTGGAAATGTTTTAATTCCTGGTGCAGAGAAAAGATCCGTTCACCAAAGGAGACTATCTCTGTATTAGAATTTCTCCATGAGGGAATGGAGAAGGGGTTGGCGATTAGCACCCTAAAGGTGCAAGTAGCCGCCTTATCGGTGTTCCTGGAGAGACAACTATCTCAGGACCCCCTTATCGTTAGATTTTTTAAGGCACTGACCAGAGTTAGGCCAGTAGCCTTTAAGTTCTTCCCAAAATGGGACTGATCTCTGGTGCTACAGGGTCTGACAAAAAGACCCTTTGAACCTCCGGAGGAAGCAACGATTAAATTTTGGTCCCTGAAGGTAGCACTCTTAGTGGCAGTTACCTCAGCTAGGAGAGTGAGTGATCTACAGGCCCTGTCAATCATAGAACCTTTCCTTTCTATATTTCCAGACCGGGTAGTGCTGAGAACTGACCCGGGCTTCCTACCAAAAGTGGCAACGGTATTCCACAGGTCACAGGAAATAGTTCTCCCTTCCTTCTGTCCTACACCAGTGGGCACGAAAGAAGAAGCCTTTCACAGCTTGGATGTAAGGAGGTGCATACTGCACTATCTAAAGATAACAAGTGAATTCAGAAGATCGAATTCCCTGTTTATTTTGTTTTCTGGCCCACGTAAAGGTTATAGTGCGTCCAAAAATACCATAGGTAGGTGGCTACGAATGGCTATCGGCGAAGCCTACAGAGCTTCAGGGATAGAACCTCCCACAGGAGTAGGGGCTCATTCAACCCGGGCAGTAGCAACATCCTGGGCAGAACGAGCTGGAGCTTCGCCGGGAAGAATATGCAAGGCGGCTACGTGGACAAGCTTCTCCACTTTCACCCGCCATTACAGGTTGGATTTACTCTCTGCATCTGAGCAATCATTTGGCAGAAAGGTCCTACAGGCAGTGGTCCCACCCTAGAGTAAGTACTCTTTTATCATCTCCAGGTGCTGTCCTGAAAGACGAGGTGAGAAAACCTCAGTTAGACTTACCGGTAACGGTATTTCTACGAGTCTTTCAGGACAGCACCGATGACCCGCCCTAAAGTAATGATAAGATGTGGTGTTATTGCTATGTTCTGCTTATCTAATTTCAGCATGGCTGGAGGTACTCTTAAACAACTGAGGCCATGGTGGAAGTGTCCGGTCTTTAAAGAAAACTGACTGCAGTGTTTCCTGGGAAAAGGGGTGGAGCTGCGCTCTCTCCAGGTGCTGTCCTGAAAGACTCGTAGAAATACCGTTACCGGTAAGTCTAACTGAGGTTTTTCCTAAGGCCCCTTTCACACTGGGGCGGTTTGCAGGCGCTATTGTGCTAAAAATAGCGCCTGAAAACCGAGCCTAAACAGCGGCTGCTGTCTCTCCAATGTGAAAGCCCGAGGGCTTTCACACTGGAGCGGTGCGCTGACAGGACGTGGAAAAAAGTCCTGCTAGCCGCATCTTTGGAGCGGTGAGAGGAGCGGTGTGTTTACCGCTCCTACACCTCTCCTTCCCATTGAAATCAATGGGAAACCGCGGTATTACCGCCGGCAATGCGCCTCTACAGAGGCGCATTGCCGGCAGTATTAACCCTTTTTCGGCCGCTAGCGAGGGTTAAAACCGCACCGCTAGCGGCCGAATACCTCTGCAATTATGACGGCATAGCGCCACTAAAAATAGCGGCGCTATACCGCCACTGCACCCACCGCCCCAGTGTGAAACCAGCCTTAGGGAATGCTGTGGCTATTGCAACATTTACTTGCTAGCCTCCCATTATGAATCCATTAATAAGGATACATTTAGTGAAGAGTTGTTAGACACAAATGGCCTCTTACAGGCTATGTCTGCCACTAAACAACTTGCACATTCCAAAAGGGTTAATTGGAAGGGATGTGAAGTGGTCTGCAGGTACCGGGTGATTCCAGGAGCATTGGTACAGAGTTTCCCTGGTCAGCAAGCACACCAGGTAATCTAAATACATTAGACCAGCTGCTATAAATCTGGCATGTAGCTCCAAGGGGGTTCATTTAGAGTTTGTTGGCTTTAATAGCGTGCCTCCTAGCTTTTTCCCCAAATGGAAGGGAGGCACGGCAAGAGGTACCCTTGTGAACGTATTCCCTTAAGGGGAGTTAGCTTGGTATGTGTAACATCTTAACAAGCTCCAACCTACTTTTTCCTACTTGCACTGTTCTACTGTGGTCTGTAAGAGTTAATTGGGACCTCTTGTAGTTTGGGCTACAGCCCACCTTTTGGATGAATTAGAACCATAAAATGTTATCCTGCAACCCTCAACTGACGGGTTCCTGGTGCAAACCTCTATGCAAGAGCTACATATACTAACCTGTTTCTAATGATTTCCTGTTAAGTCCTACAAGTGTCTGATTGCCTCTAGGCTAAGATTGTAACCACCTCTTCTGGAGGCTGGATTAATTGATTTCTAGGTCTGTGCTTGTTAAAGAGCTTAGATGGTTTGGACTCGCTCTCACCTGCCTGTCTGGGTGTGTGTCTAACTACACCTACTCACACTTTTGTCAGTGGTGAGGCAACAGCTATTGTTATGGTGGGGTAACTGACCCACCTTTTAAACTTCCATTTTTTTGAACTTTCCTGATCCTCCTCTGGTGGATGAAGGTTAGTATATTACGTCCAGGTTTTGCCTTGGTAGATTTTGCCCTTTGCGGGGCAGTGAAAATTACCATGACTGACTTTATGCCTTACCTGGATGCACATCAGAAACACACAATGTGGAAGTCATTTGTGTCCTTCTGGTTGTCTTGCTGCTCATCAGAATACGCAGTAAATGATACTGTTCCTTGTTGCTAATCAGAAAATGCAGAGCATTAAGGTTGCTAGTGACATTTCTGCTAGTCATATGGCGATACGCTGTTACTAACCAAAATGCACAGCATTGGAAGTCTGTTAGCTACATATCTGTTGATCTTAAGACTGTTGTTATTCAGAAATGGACAGCCTGAAGTCGCTAGTGTCATTTCTGTTGGTTTTATGACTATACACGGTTGCTATTGCAAAATGCACAGCATTTAAAAGTTTGCCCATCATAAGACGGTACCCAGTTTCTACCAGAAATACACAGCATTAACCACTTAACGACCGCTCACTGTATATATACGTCGGCACAATGGCACCGACAGGCACAATCACGTAGAGTATACGTGATTGCCTTTGTACAGTTGGGGGGTCCAATCGGACCCCCCTTCTGTACAGTGAGCGGTCGGAATTCGTCTGGGACCGATCCGAGATGGGGGGGGCGACCGTTCGATTCCGGCCACCCCCCCCCGCGATCGCTCCCGGTGAATGAGAATGCCCCCTCTGCCTGTGTAATGTAAACACAGGCAGAGGAAGCAGGAGGAAGTGATGTCATCTCTTGTGCGGCGCGCACATATACCGAGCGCCGTACAAGAGAAGACATCAAGGTTAGTGCACAAACACTACACTAACACCAGCACACATAGGCACATAAATTGCCCCCCCTCAGGCCCCCCCAGATCACCCCCCAGCCCCCAGTCACAGTGTCACTGATTGCAGTGACCATTTATTTACTGATCACTGCAATCAGTGACATTTGTGACTGTAAAAGTGTCACTACATTTAGTTTTAGGTCCAGTGTAGCCCCCTAACCCCCCCCCATGAAGGTTTAACCCCTTGATCACCCCCCAGATAACCCGTTCACCCCCTAGCACCGCCGTCGCTAAGCGATCATTTTTCTGATTGTGTCTTAGCGTCGGTGATGCAGATTGGTAGCCAGTAATTTTTTTAGGTTCGCCGCAGGTTTTTATAGCGTCGGGTACCCCCATAAATTATCTAAAAAAGGTTTAACCCCCTTGATCGCCCCCCCAGGTAACCCTTTCACCCCCTATCACCACTGTCGCTAAGCGATCATTTTTCTGATCGATGTCTTAGCGTCGGTGATGCAGATCGGTAGCCAGTAATTTTTTTTAGGTTCGCCGCAGGTTTTTATAGCGTCAGGTACCCCCATATATTATCTAATAAAGGTTTTAACCCCTTAATTGCCCCTAGTTAACCCTTTCACCAGTGATCATCATATAAGTGTTACGGGTGACGCTGGTTAGTTTGCTTTTTATAGTGTCAGGGCACCCGCCGTATATATAACCCAATAAAGGTTTAACCCCCTGATCGCACGGCGGGTGATATCAATTTGGTTTTAGCGTCAGAGAGGGTCTGCGTCACACCCCAGGCAGCGTCAGGTTAGTGCCAGTAACGCTAACACCCACGCGTGAAGCATACACCCTCCTTAGTGGTATAGTATCTGAACAGATCAATATCTGATCTGATCAGATCTATACTAGCGTCCCCAGCAGTTTAGGGTTCCCAAAAACGCAGTGTTAGCGGGATCAGCCCAGATACCTGCTAGCACCTGCGTTTTGCCCCTCCGTCCAGCCCAGGCCACCCAAGTGCAGTATCGATCGATCACTGTCACTTGCAAAACACAACACACATAACTGCAGCGTTCGCAAAAACAGGCCTGATCCCTGCGACTCCAGTGCTGTAGGAGGTGATTTCACCACCACAGTTAAAAAAAAAAAAAGCAAACATGCCAAAGCATTTGGGCAGCAGGGGCGGAGGAGTGATTTTGCTCCTAATGCCGCGTACATACAGTCGAAATTCCGACGGAGGCTTGCCCGTGGAAAAGTCCGACCATGTGTGTGCGGCATAACTTTTTTTGCGGGAGGATGCCCCCATGCTTCGGCATATATAAATGGTGCATGTATGCCCATCATTAGAAGTGGGTGGATGAAGGGCGGTATTCTAATGATGGGCATACCCACCCGATCAATCTCTTTTTTCGTTCAGCCAACTGGCTGCATGAAAAAAAAAAGATTACAATACATGTCCAACAAGGACCAGCAACGTACTGGTATGTTGCTGGACTTTGAATGGTTATACCAGATTGATGCCTGCGGGTTTAGGTATCATCTTGGTATCATTCTTTTCAGCCAGCAGCCGGCTTTCATGTAAAAGCAATCCTAGTGGCTAATTAGCCTCTGGACTGCTTTTACAAGCGGTGGGAGGGAATGTCCCCCCCCCCCCGGATATAAAAAGCGCCATTGGGAAATTGGGAAAGCATTTTATCACACCGATCTTGGTGTGGTCAGATGCTTTGAGGGCAGAGGAAAGATCTAGGGTCTAGACCCCAGTTTTTTAAAAAAAAGAGTACCTGTCACTACCTATTGCTATCATAGGGGATATTTACATTCCCTGAGATAACAATAAAAATGATAAAAAAAAAAAAATATGGAAGGAACAATTTAAAAATAAAATAAAAAAGCAAAATTAATAATAAAAAAAAAAAAAAAAAAAAAAAAAAAAAAAGCAAGCACCCCTGTCCTGCCCTGCTCTTGCCCAATGGCGAACGCAAGCGTCGGTCTGGCGTCATATGTAAACAGCAATTGCACCATGCATGTGAGGTATCACCGTGAAGGTCAGATCGAGAGCAGTAATTTTAGCAGTAGACCTCCTCTGTAAATCTAACGGGGTAACCTGTAAAGGCTTTTAAAGGCTTTTAAAAATGTATGTAGTTTGTCGCCAATGCGCGTTTGTGCGAAATTTTAAAGCATGTCGTGTTTGGTATCTATGTACTTGGCCTAAGATCATCTTTTTTATTTCATCAAACATTTGCGCACATACTGTGTAGAAAAAAAAATGCAACACCCACCATTTTATTCTGTAGGGCCTTTGCTTTAAAAATATATATAATGTTTGGGGGTTCAACATAATTTTCTTGCAAAAAAAAAATGTTTTCATGTAAACAAAAAGTGTCAAAAAGGGCTTTGTCTTCAAGTGGTTAGAAGAGTGGATGTAAGCTTCCTAATGTTGTGTATAAAATGCCAGAACAGTTCAAAACCCCCCCAAATGACCCCATTTTGGAAAGTAGACACCCCAAGCTATATACTGAGAGGCATGTCGAGTCCATGGAATATTTTATATGTTGACACAAGTTGCGGAAAAAAGACAATTTTTTTTTTATTTTTTACACAAAGTTGTCACTAAATGATATATTGCTCAAACATGCCATGGGCATATGGGGAATTACACCCCAAAATACATTCTGTTGCTTCTCCTGAGTATGGGGATACCACATGTGTGAGACTTTTTGGGAGCCTAGCCACGTACGGGACCCCAAAAACCAATCACCGCCTTCAGGCTTTCTAAGGGTGTAAATTTTTGATTTCACTTCTCACTGCCTATCACAGTTTCGGAGGCCATGGAATGCCCAGATGGCGCAGTCATAAATTAAAAGCTGTGTAAATTCCAGAAAATGTACCCTAGTTTGTAGACGCTATAACTTTTGCGCAAACCAATAAATATACGCTTATTGACATTTTTTTTTACTAAAGACATGTGGCTGAATGCATTTTGGCCTAAATGTATGACTACAATTGAGTTTATTCGATTTTTCTTATAACAAAAAGTAGAAAATATCATTTTTTTTTCTAAATTTTCGGTCTTTTTCCGTTTTTATATCGCAAAAAAAAAAATCGCAGAGGCAATCAAATACCATTAAAAGAAAGCTCTATTTGTGGGAAGAAAAGGACGCAAATTTTGTTTGGGTACAACATTGCATGTCCGCACAATTTACAGTTAAAGCAGCGCAGTGCAAAATTCTGAATTCACCTCTGGTCCTTTAGCTACCAAATGGTCCGGGGCTTAAGTGGTTAAAGTTGCTGGTGACATTTCTGCTATATGTCTGTATGCTGTTGCTAATCAAAGGGTACAGCAGTGGAATTGCTGGCGACATTTCTGTTGGTTAGATGGCTATACACTGTCGCCAATCAGAAACGCGCAGCATTAAAATTTGTCAGTGTCTTCTGTTATAACTACACCTTGTTACTTATCAGAAAGGCACAACGTTGAAACTTTTTTCTGTTTTCGTATTGGTTATACGCCTGTACTTTGATGAGCACCAGCAATACACAGCTCTGAAGCTCGTGTCCTTATATTGCATTTTGCAGCACTTCAGAAATGCACAACATTGTTGTCTATGATATTTATATTTTATGATATTAATCATACATGTATCACTTTTTTCTTTCTCGTACATCACGGGACACAAAGCGGCATAGTAATTACTATGTGGGTTATAGAGCTTGCCTTCAGGTGATGGACACTGGCACACCCAAGACAGGAAGTCCCCTCCCCTATATAACCCTTCCCATACCGGGAGTACCTCAGTTTTTTGCCAGTGTCTAAGGTGTTGGTCACGGTTAAAACATGTATTCAAGTTAGCTTCAAGTTAGCTTTGCAGATGGTTCTTTGTGGCCTAGGCAAGCTATTCCGGATCTGTCCAAAGTGCTTCAAAGCCAAAATGGACAGTACCCGGGCCTCGGTGAAGAAGAACGAGGTTTTGCCTGTAATGCCTCTCTTAGGAGGGCTGGATCCTGGGTTCCAGTACTCTGGTCAGACCAAGACTTTTTTGGCAGGGTGCTACACAGGTCCAGGGGAGTGGTGTTCCTTTCAGTAGGACCCCGGTCCCTGAAAGTCAATTGATATTGCCCTGTTCGGACCCTGTTCCGAACAGGGTCCTGCAGCGGGGAGAGGTAAGTGAAGGTCCCTGATGGACTTAGTTCAGCAAGGAACCTTCAAACTAATGTGTTTTTTGCCTGTAAAGTTTACCTATATGGTATTATTCCCACTGTATCCTGGTGCCTTTTTCTTGTAAACCTGAAATGATTTCATATGGTTACTAAATTGGACATTATAATAGTACCCTTTTTTGGGCCACTAGAGGGCGATGCCTCTATGAGATGTCTAAAGCTGGGCATACCTTGGTTCAAGTGTAATGCCTGGACAGATGGAGGAGCTTCCTTTTGTAAGTACAGCTCCAGCGGCCATCTGCTTAAATGTTGCCACATACCTGAGGGGGAGACCTTGGTTCGCATCCTGATGCTGCGGTCTCCCTGTTTAAAACGCCGCTCAGCCCTGAAAGGCTGGAGCAGTCCGCTGCCTCCCTCCTCCTCTCCCCATTCCTCTCCATAAGGAAACGTCTCCGGCGGCGCCGTGTGAGGCGTCCAAGTTATGGGGAAAGAGTCACAAAGGGGGCGGGGCTTGGCGTGATGACGCTCCATGTTTCCCGGCACGTTTCTGCGCATGTGCGGGCGTCTTCTGCCTTAAAAAGACAGTCTCTTGAAGACACATTGGTAAGAGGACTGACACAGGAGCAGGGAATTTTGGTGACAGTTTATTATTAATGTATGGGGCATACAACAGGCGGTGATGCAGGCATCCCCAAGGCACATTAGTTTAGACACCTGACTGGCTCATATAGCAGCTTGTACACTGGACTATAGCTAGTAGGGGGTGCATTTTGGCTGTGAGTACCTCGGCTTGAGCTTGGGACTATGCCTCCCAAGGGCTCGGGGACTAAAAATCCTAAGAAGCTAAAGGGTTCACCATCGGACTCTGAGGATCTAGGGCATGCTTCCGCTGTGCCCTCAGCTCACCTGCTCCTGTGTTTGTGACAAAAGAGGCTTTTACCTCAGCTCTGGGAGGATTAGAGCAAAGACTGGCAGCATTAATCGCTTTCCTCCCTGCCGGGAAAGAAACGCGCCAGATCTCCATCTCCCCCATTAGAGTATCTAACAGCAGAGCAATTGTCCCACGAAGATATTGACTTGCCTGCAGGGGATCAGGCTGAGGATGATTCTGCCTCAGAGGAGTCTACTTTGGAAGAACCATTTTCAGCCTCACATTCTGAAAAATTGTTGGTTCAGTCCCTAACAGACATGGTTCGGTCAGCCTTTAAGCTGCCCCTTTCAGAACCGGCAGCTACATCGGTTTCTTCATTGGGGTCTGCGAGAGCCCCGCAGACTAATTGTTCCTTTCCAGTCCATCCATTATTGGAGGGACTCATTTATCAGGATTGGGAACATCCCGATAAGCTGTTTCTTCCTCCTAAGAAGTTTGCTGTTGTGTATCCGATGGAGGAAAAGTTCAACAAAAAGTGGAGTCTTCCTACTGTGGACGCTGCCATCTCTTCGGTGAACGAATCCCTGACATGTCCAGTGGACAATGTACAGATGTTTAAGGATCCAGCAGATAAAAAGCTGGAAACCTTGTTGAAGACTGCTTTTTTTTACAGCCGGTGCTGTAACTCAGCCGGCAGTAGCAGCTATTGGCATTTGTCAAGCGCTGAAAGACCAGATGAAACTGGTTTTAAAGGACATACCAGCTCAGCTGGCTCATGATCTGGCTGACCTGCCTAGAGCATTATGTTTTGCGGTGGACGCCATTAAAGATTCAATTAATCAGGCCTCCCGCCTTACGCTATTGTTGGTACACATGCATAGACTCCTATGGCTAAAGAACTGGTCAGCCGAGGCGCCTTGTAAGAGGCTCCTGGCTGGGTTTCCATTCCATGGGGAGCGGTTATTTGGAGAAGACTTGGATAAGTATATCCAGAAGATCTCCAGTGAGAAGAGTACCTTTTTTTCTGTTGGTGGTTGGTACCCCAAAATCTACAGAAAGGGAAACTACAGATGCCAGTCTTTTGGGCTGGGGGGCAGTACTGGAGCAATGGTCGCTCCAGGAAAAGTGGTTGAATGCAGAGAAAGTCCTGCTCATCAATCTTCTGGAGATTCGGGCGGCACGTTTTGGCCCTGAAAGCATGGACAGCCAAACTACGCGGTTCCCCTGTCGGGATCCAATCAGACAATGCCACAGCGATGGCATACATCAATCACCAAGGGGGCACCAAGAGTCGTGCGGCCCAAAAGGAAGTGAACCATATCCTGAAATGGGCAGAAAGTCATGTTCCATGCATATCCACTATCTTTATTCCAGGAATAGAAAATTGGAAGGCGGACTTCCTGAGTTGCCAGCAATTATCCCCAGGGGAATGGTCTCTTCACCCCGACATCTTCCTGATGATATGTCAGAGGTGGGGGACACCAGAGGTAGATCTGTTGGCATCCAGGTTCAACGCGAAGGTAGACAGCTTTGTGTCCTGGTCCAGGGATCCGCTTGCTTGCGGGACGGATGCGCTGGTGGTTCCGTGGGATCAGTTCTCACTGATTTATGCGTTTCCTCCTTTGCAGTTGTTACCTCGACTCCTCCGCAGAGTCAGGTTAGAAGGGAAGCCAGTGATTCTGCTAGCTCCAGCTTGGCCTCGAAGATCCTGGTATGCGGAAATTGTGAAGATGTCTGTGGGGAATCCTTGGACCCTTCCACTTAGTCCAGACCTGCTCTCACAAGGTCCGATATTCCACCCTTCCTTGCAAACTCTAAATTTAACGGTCTGGCTATTGAATCCCACATCCTAAAGAAGAGAGGACTCTCTAACTCTGTGGTGTCTACAATGATTAATGCTAGAAACCAGTATCCAGACTTATATATTATAGGGTTTGGAAAGCGTATGTAGCCTGGTGTGAGGCCAGGAACTGGCATCCTCCATAAGTATGTCATAGGCAGGATTCTTGACTTCCTACAGTTGGCTGTAGACAGGAATTTAGCCTTAAGTACTATTAAGGGTCAGGTTTCGGCCTTATCGATATTTTTTCAAAGGCCACTAGCTATGTATTCGTAGTTAAATCTTTTTTGCAGGGTGTGACTCGGATCAACCCGCCTGTTAAGTCTCCCATAGGTCTATGGGACTTAAACTTGGTTCTATCAGCTCTGCAAAGGCAGCCTTTTGAACCTTTGCTCCACATTCCCTTAGTTCTTCTCACCAGTAAGTTGGTTTTCTTGGTAGCCATATCCTCAGCCAGGAGGGTATCGGAATTGGCAGCTCTGTCTTGTAAGGAGCCATATTTGATTTTCCATAAGGATAGAATGGTTCTACGTCCTCATCTGGCCTTTCTTCCCAAGGTCGTGTCAAGTTTTCATTTGAACCAAGATGTGGTTCTCCCTTCTTTTTTTTCCCAAACCTAGTTCGGCGGAGGAGAAATTTATTACATTCTTTGGATGTAGCAAGAGCAGTTAAAGCTCATCTTAAAGCCACTGCCCAGATCCGAAAAACTGATGTTTTGTTCATTCTGCCGGAAGGCCCCAGAAGGGGTCAGGCAGCGTCAAAGTCTACTATTTCTAAGTGGATTTGACAGGTCATTATTCAAGCCTATGGTTTGAAAAGGAAGATGCCTCTGTTTAAGGTTAAAGCGCACTCTACTAGAGCAGTCGGTGCTTCTTGGGCAGTGCATCACCAGGCCTCCATGGCTCAAGTCTGTAAGGCCGCGACTTGGTCTTCAGTCCACACATTCACTAAATTTTATCAGTTGGATGTAAGAGGTCATGAGGATATCGCCTTTGGGCGCAGTAGGCTGCAGTATAGATCCTCATGTCTGATGGTGCCCAGATTATTTATGGTGTCTCCCTCCCCTCATTTTGGCATTGCTTTAGGACGTCCCACATAGTAATTACTATGCCGCTCTGTGTCCCGTGATGTACGAGAAATAAAATAGGATTTTTATAACGGCTTACCTGTAAAATCACAGGACACAGAGCTCCCGCCCCTCTTGTTTGGGGATATTGGGACACTTATTGCTTTGCTACAAAACTGAGGTACTCCCGGTATGGGAGGGGTTATATAGGGGAGGGAACTTCCTGTCTTGGGTGTGCCAGTGTCCATCACCTGAAGGTAAGCTCTATAACCCACATAGTAATTACTATGCCGCTCTGTGTCCCGTGATGTACTCCAAGAAAAGGATTTTACAGGTAAGCTGTTATAAAAAATCCTATTATTTCAGACCCTATTTTCCCGTGGACACGGAAGGGGGCAGGAATTCAGTCCCTTACATTCAGGCATAACTGAGGCAATCCCTGTGCTTGTAACCCGGTAGGGTTATATGACACTGGAAGAGGTGAGAAAAAAGGTGAGGTGAGAAAACCGATGGTTACTTACCGATAACGGTGTTTCTATGAAACCTTCCAGGACGGCAGGCCTACTTCCTGCCCTGTTATGGGTGGAGGAGTATGTACACATTAAATGCTAAGTACCTAAATGTGGGAATAACCCTTGTGAATTGGTGGCAGTATTACTTTACAACTACTGAGGGACAAGGGGTAAGGTGGGGCCTTATAAACAGCTGTGATTTGATTGTGTTTCCTGTTGGGTGGTGCCTATCATCTCTCATGTATTGCCGTCCTGGAAGGTTTTGTAGAAACACTGTTATAAGTAAGTAACCGTCGGTTTTATTGTATATTGGTTTTGTGGATTTTTGCAATTGTTTGGGCAGAGGGATTTGATACATTTGTCGTATGGGGTTAAATACCAGCACAATAGTGCCCCCTTAATATTTCTATGGCTGCTCAATAACTGCAGACAAGGACTTAGAACAAGGAACACATGTGTACCCCATACCAGTTTTATGTATTGTCTTCTGTGGCAGAAGTCTGAAATGATCATTTAAATGTTGCATTGCATTCATGCCATGACTGGCGATCATAACCTGGCAGCACCTATGCATATGTTCTCCTTAGTCCTGCCTACCATATACATTCAATTGAAGAAAGCAGAATGCACAACTAAAGGGATCACAGATGCCCTCTTTGTTCTTTATCCTATTTTGGGAACATGTGCCCTGCACATTGTGTCTTCTAGCAGTTTGTGATCTCTAGTGATTATACAAGTGCAATGCTGTATAGAATACTTTATTTACGACTCTGGCATTGAATACATTAAAGTAGGTCAATTTGATCATTTCCTTGATGCCTTGTTTACATTAGCATGGATTTGGAACAATAGCTCTCAAAGCACAGGGAAGAAATGCAGAGAAAATAATTTATAGTTGCAGGGTTGTTTAGTGTTCCTGCCTATAAAAGGTGCTGTGTTTTAAAAGTTTAGTTATCCTTTAAAGGGGTTGTAAACATACGTGTTTTTTCACCTAATACAATCTATGCATTAAGGTGAAAAAACACCTTGCAGTGTCCGGCCCCCCAGCCCCCCCCCCCCCTCCCGTTTTTTACCTGAGCCCCAAATTTCCGTGCGTGCGATCCCAGATCACTCTCTCCACGGCTTCTCAGCTCTTCATTGGATAGATTGATAGCAGTGCAGCCATTGGCTCCTGCTGCTGTCAATCAAATCCAATGCCGCCGGGGGGGCGGGGCAGAGTCATACACTCAGCGTCTATGGACGCCGAGTGTATGACACAGGAGCGCGCCCGCAAGGTAACCCCCTTTGGGAGAGCGCTTCTCAGAGGGGGTTATCTATTGCGGGGAGGAGCTGCGAGAGCCAAAGTGGGCCCCCTGAACAGGTGGATTGGGGCCACTCTGTGCAAAACGAACTGCACAGTGGAGGTAAGTATGACATGTTTGTTATTTAAAAAAAAAAAAAACTTGAACCTTTAGTGTCACTTTAAGGTACACTTGAAGGATAACTCTACTTTTAAGACGCACCACCTTTAGTACTTTTATTTAGTTGTATTCTGCATTCTAAGGCATGCACAGTGTATACTACATTGAAGGCATGGTGATAGCTGTCACAGTTACCAGCTAAGTGAACTCTGAAGTTCTCAAAATGGCTGGTTTTATAGCTGATCACAAGTGGGGTATCATGGCCACTGCAGGTCTAAATAGAGGCAAAACGGCATCCTCTTTGGCTGAAAAAGATAAGAGGATTTAGTTCTACTTTAGGGGCCCATTGACACCAGAACACTAATGATGGGAATTAATTAAATATAAGTAAAGGAGTTCTTTAGGAGCTGCACTGCTACGCTGTGAACGTTCTGTAGACTCAACTAAATTATTCCCAAATAAAATACCATGCCTTTATCGCAAATCTTATCATTCGGCTTCCTTTAACAAATAAGCATAGTACATTTCTCAGTGCTGCATTCTTCCAGCGCGGACTTCCTCTGTAACTCTCTGTTCTAAGTCACATAACATCTCAGGGTCGCTAAGGAAGTTGATGATTGAAGCCTTTCTTCTGTCGGGTTCTGTGAATGCAGGTTTAAACATTGAGCTGATGGCTATATATTGCCCAGCAACTGTCAAGGACTGCAAGTCCTACTCTAACTGAGATCTGAACGAGGGAGTGTCTTCACCCAAGACTTCAACATATATTATTTACTCTGGCCTTGGAGAAAGTGCTCTCTAACTCATTCCTCCATACTAGGTACTTTTCATACTGTTCATTTTTTTAAATTCTTGTCTTGACTGTCCTTTTTAGGCTTCCTACCACTCACCAGTAACCCTTAAAGAGGAACTTGACTTCCACCCCCCATGTAAATGTCATAGTATCTCCGCTTACGGCTACCAGCCCAACCATATATCATTTGTTCTAGCCCAGGAAGAATGTCCTCCAACTCATTCCTCCCATACTAGGTACTTTTCATACTGTTCAGCCCTTTAGGCTTCCTACCACTCACCAGTAACCCTTAAAGAGGAACTTGACTCCCACTAGGTTCTTGTCCCACCGCACCTCTTCCACCATCACTCCTATTCCATGCTGCACTCTGCATTTATGCAGATGTACAGCATGTCTCTACTAGGTTCTTGGGACCTGGCAGAGACCTGTGGCATATCTGGGACTACCCAACGCAGTCCCACTTCATAGACAAGGCAATTTGCCTTTAGGTCTATTGTTCCAGTTTCCACCAACACTCTCTATTAGTGTGAACCAATGGAGATACTCTCCCTTGTAAATGTGGGAGTATCTCCGCTACCAGCCCAACATATATTATTTGTTCTAGCACAGGGAAGAATGTCTTACAACTCAGTCCTCCCATACTAGGTACTTTTCATAATGTTCTTCAAGGACTGCCGAAGGCAATTTTTGCCTTGTGTCCTATTGTTTCAGTTTACACCAACATAAGAGATACTCCCCCATGTGAATATGGAAGTAGCTCTGCTACTAGGCCAACATATATTTGTTCTAGCCCAGTAAAGAATGCCCTCCAACGCATTCCTCCCATACTAGATGCTTTTCATTTCCTCAGATCTTGTCCTGAGTGCCCTTTTAAAGTGATTGTTATTTTGATAGAAAAAAACAAGACTTTACAAACATGTTATACTTACCTTCTCTGTGCAGTGGATTTGCAAAGGGCAGCCTGGATCCTCCTCTTCTAGGGTCCCTCTTCTCGGCTCCTGGCCCCTCCCTCCTAGCGAGTGCCCCCACAGCAAGCAGCTTGCTATGGGGGCACCCGAGCCAAGCCACAGCTCTGTGTGTCCATTCAGACACAGAGCTGTGCTTCGGCCCCACCCCCTCTCTCTCCTGGTTGGCTAACTGACTTTGGCAGCAGGGGGAGCCAATGGCCCTACTGCTGTCTCAGCTATTTAGGAGGGAGAGTCCCAGACAGTTGAGGGACTCGTGGACATTGTTGGATAGAGATGGGGCTCAGGTAAGTATTTGGGGGGCTGAGGGGAGCTGCTGTACACGGGAGGCTTTTTATCTTAATGCATAGAATGTATTAAGATAAACCTTCTGACTTTATAACTCTAAGTTTTCCACAACCCACCAGCAACCCTTAAGGGCTCATTCATACCAATCCCATTGTACTACTTAGGGCAGCGTTGTCCAGCATAATACCACTGTATAGACAAGAAAAGCCTTATGTCCCATTGTTTCAGTTCATGCCAAAGCGCTGTATTGGCATACACCAAAAAAATAAAAGCAGGACAGGTTGCATTCTTATGTAGCACAGTGTGTTGCAATGCACTACACAGCAACATTCTGCAGTGCATAAAGATGAATACAAATTTCAATGACATTTCAATAAAGAAAAAAAAAAGAAAAGAAAAAAGTAAATGGTATGATGCATTCTAGTACTGCTCCTACACAATGTGGGCAGACCGTTATTCAGAGAATGAAGCTCGACTGCTGCTGTGAATGATCCCTAAAACAATGCATCTACTGTTACTTAGTGGCCTGTAACAGGGCACACATATTATTGGGTGCTTGCCAAAGTTGTAGTAGTAGTTGTAGGCAGTATTTGCTTACTGAGCTATTAACCACTTCCTTACTGGGCACTTAAACCCCCCTCCTGCCCAGACCAATTTTCAGCTTTCAGCGCTGACGCACTTTGAATGACAATTGCGCGGTCATACAACACTGTAGCCAAATTAAATTATTTGTGGGAAAAAAATAACAGAGTTTTTTCTTTTGGTGGTATGTGATCACGTCTACGGTTTTAATTTTTTGCGCTATAAACAAAAAAATGGACAATTATGAAAAAACTATATTTCTCTTATCATCCATGGACTGACACGGTGTCTCTTTACACTTTACACGTGGGTTTATGTCCCTGCTTGCAGGAGAAGAGCTAGGCAGAATGTGAGATGTTATACATACATTCTAAAAGCCAGAGCTGAACAGCCCCACCCAGGGGGCGGTCCCTCCGGACATAACCCTCCCACTACAGTCAGCAGATTTCAGTTTTTTTCTGCCTAGCAGAAGGAGAAGACGTGGCTCTCTCAGGAGCCAGTCTCCTGACCTATTTTTATTCCTTTTCTGGAATTCTTTTTTATTTTATTTTTGAGAATTTTCTATCAACTGTCGGCTGGGCAACAGGTTGGGTACAAGATATCCTCGTAGTCTTCCCTGTCCGACCATCGAGCGTGCTGATCCTCGCCTTGTGTGCGTGAGACTCAGTTCACGACAGGCCCCATGACTCCAGGGGTGGCCGGGTTTGCTTTCATGCTCCCACGGTCCTCTCAAGACTGAACAGTTCCTGACTGACTGTATCTTTCACGGTGGACCGGGCCGACAGCTACTCAGTACTGCACTGTGATAGTCCTGTCAGAAACACACCAGTGGGTCCCTCAGGGGACGGGTAAGTAGTCTCTCCTGCCTGCAGGTGAGTACAAAAGGCTGTGTGTTTCTCTGTGGGGGATTTTCCCTGTCTCCCCCTGTGTTTTATTGTCACTCTCTGTCACCATTGCTGGCGCTGTGCTGTGTGGGGTGCCTGGGGGTCACACTGTTCTTGGAGGGGCTAATGCTGGTCTGCAGATATGCTTGGGGCCTTTTTTTGTGTGTTTTGGGGCCTGAGCGCCGAGTGGCGCTGTGTGTGTGCTGTTTTTTTCACTTTTGCTGAGTCATGCCGGCCATCTTGCAGCGGATCGCCTCAGTGAAGTGCGGCGGCCATTTTCTTGTAGCCCGTGCGCTCTTCAGCACTAGTTTTGGCCTCTAGCGCTGCTGTAACAGCGCGAATCTCCTCACAGCTTGCCAGCGCTGACACAGCGCGGTACAGACAGCGGAACTGAGCGGTCCCTGGTCCGGTTTGGTGAGTCCCCTGGGCGCCCCCTCCTCAGTCAGCACAGCCTGTGGGTAGACTTTTTATCTGAGGAGTCTCAGAGGGGGGCAATATGGAGTCTCTGTCACCAGCTTCCCCTAAATGTCAGTGGACAACAGGCAGTGCTTCAGCACCTGCGGTCCCTAGGGACCAGTTGTGGGCAGTCCTGGAATCATTTCTGACCAGGATGGGAGCTGTGTGCAAGCGCAAGGGAGCGGGAAAAAAAAAAAAAAAAGCGCCCTCTCCCCACTTTACTTCATGAGGGCAGTGCGCTGATTCAGATATGGGCCTAGCCACTACCGCTCAGGACCCTAGTTCTGAATGTATTGGATGGTTTTGAACAGGACATTCCTTATGAGGAAAACTCCAGTTCTGAGTCAGTAAATGACAGGGCGCTTGTTAGTGTACTCATGACTACGGTGAGGGGCACTCTCAAGCTAAAATGCTGCGGATGCAGAACCTCAGGCGGATACAGTCTCCTTTGGTTCTTTTAAGGCCAGGCCTTCTAAAGAGGTTTTTCCATATGTACTTTCTTTGACCAGCTCATTGATAAGGTCTGGGAAAAGCCGCAGAAGAATTTTTTTATGGTCCCGTGGCGTTTGTCTATCAGATACCCCTTGAAGATGCCCTACTTAAAAAGTGGGCTTCTCCCCCAGGGTCGACCCTCCAGTCGCCCGGTTGAACAAGGCCATCACTCTCCCGATGGAGGGGACTCCTGCATTTGAGGACCCCACTGACAGGAGGTCAGAAGTGGTGAGCAGAGCCATGTTTGCCTTGATGGGATCCGCCCTACGGCCTGTGGTAGCGGTGACCCTTGTGTCTTAAACACTTACAGGTTGGGCAAAAATGTTGCACCTAGCTGTACAGGAGCATAATCTTCCTCCAGACACAGTTGCTCTGGCCCACCAACTGGTTCAGGGCCTGGTTTATGTGTGCGACGCCACGTTGGACGCAGCCCCTTTAATATCCAGGGCCTCTGTCTCGGCGGTGGTATTGCGTCGTCTTATCTGGTTGAAGTGCTGGTCTGCTGACCTAGCCTTAGGAAGCTCCTGACGGATCTACCATTTAAAGGTGGTAGACCTTTTGGTGCTGCTCTGGATGACATCGTCATGGATGTCATGGGAGGTAAAAGCACTCTTCTTCCTTAGACTAGCAAGGGTGAGGAGGCCCGCCGCAAACAGGGGCCTTCCTTTCCATCAAAACAGGGTTTTTTCGTCAGTCAGAGTCCACGGGTAGGCCCTCTCAGACTGACGGCAGTGCGGCTGGTGGGCACAAGTGCCCCAGGGTGCGTAAGCCGAACAAGCGGCTCCCAAGCCCGCCTCCGCGTGAAGTCTTGCCTCCGCCCGACTCTGGGGTGGGGGGACGACTTCGCAGGTCACGAATCGGTGGTCCTCCCGAATCTCCGACTGGTGGGTGTGCGAGGTGGTCACCTCAGGATACAGGATAGTATTCCGATCCTGGCCCCCAGACAGATTCTTTCCCTCAAATCTTCCTCTCCTTCCTACCTGTCGGGCAGCCCTTTTGGGGGCTGTACAGGATTTGATCAGGTCCGGAGTGATTGTGCCGGTTCCGTCACAGGAGAGTTTTCAGGGATTCTACTCGAATCTGTTTGTCGTCCCAAAAATAGGACGTGGTTCGACCTATCCTGGACCTCAAGGCCCTGAATGCCTTCGAGAAGGTGCAGAAATTCCGCATGGAATCCATTCGCACGGTGATCGCTACACTCCACCAAAGGGATTTTCTTCTGGCGTCCTTGGACTTCAAGGACGCCTACTTGCATGTTCCGATCTGCGCAAGTCACCAGAAGTTTCTGCGCTTTGCGATCAGCGAAGTCCACTATCGATTGTGGCTCTTCCTTTCGGCCTAGCCTCTGCACCAAGGGTGTTCACCAAGGTGCTTGCTCCGGTTCTAGCCTTCTGTTACAGCGAGGTATTGCTGTCGTGGGCTATCTGGACGATCTTCTGCTAAGAGCAGAAAGTGGATCAGACTTAGAGGAAAGGTGACTATCGTCAATTAGACCCTCAGGGACTCGGGTGGTTCCTGAACATTCAGGAGTCAGTCCTGGTCCCGACTCAGTGTCTGGAGTATCTAGTTCTGATTCTGGACTCCTTGGAGGCAAAGGTATCCTGCCTCTGGAGAAGTTACTGACACTTCAGTCTGCGGTGCGGGTGCTGACGTCCCAAAAATGGTTGTCAATCCGTTCTTTGCATGAGAGTCCCGGGACTCGTGGTGGCCTCCTTCGCGGCCGTTCCTTATGCCCAATCACACACCAGGGCATTGCAGAAGGAGATCTTGTCCACCTGGGACAAATCCCCGTTGTCCTTGGATCTTCAGATCCAGGTGATTCACCTGGTCAGGGCGCCCCTGACATGGTGGTTGAGATCCTCGGCTCTTCGGTCCGGAAAGTCGTTCCCCTCCCATCCAATGGACGGTACTCACGACGGACACCAGCCTGACGGGCTGGGGTGGAGTCTGGGGAGTCCTGTCGGCTCAGGCCTTGGACTCCGGACGAGCCCGTTTACCAATCACTGTTCTGGAAATACGGCCCATCGGACTGTGTCTCTCCTCAGGTCGGAGAGAGTACGGGGTCGCTCCATCAGGAGCCAGTCGGACACCGTCACGGCGGTGGCGTATGTAAACCATCAAGGGGGAACTCGGAGCTCAGCTGCGGCTTCCGAGGTAGTCCGTATCCTGAAGTGGGCCGGAAGAAACGTGCCGGCTCTGTAGGCCATTTTACATTCTGGGCATAGACAATGGGCAGGCAGACTATCTGAGTCGCCAGACGCCGGACCAAGAAGAGTGGTCCTTGCATATTTCAACTCCTTTACCGACGGTGGGGCACGCCGGATGTGGACATGATGGCCTCTCGACTCAATCGCAAGGGTCAAGGTTGTGGCCAGATCCAGGGATCCTTGGGCGATGCCTCGGATGCGTTGGTGGCCCCATAGGGTCCTTATCGCCTGATATAAACTCCGGCGATCCTAATTGTTCCGGATTGGCCTCAGCATCACTGGTACGCTGATCTGGTACGTCTCGTCGCGGACGTTCCCTGGCGGTTGCCGATGAGGGAGGGCCTTCAGTCTCAAGGTCCTATGTTTCATCCGGCTTACAGTCTCTGGCTTTAATGGCAGGGCTGTTTAAAGCCAGGTGTTGAGGGACCGAGGTCTCTCGGACTCAGTCTTTTTGACCATGTTAAGGACACGGAAGTCTTCCTCCAGGCAGATCTATCACCGTGCCTGGAAAGCTTATATCGCCATATGCGAAGAGCTGGACTGGCGTCCTCGGACGTATTCCGTCCCCAGAATCCTGCGTCCTCTGCAGTGTGGAGTGATCCAAAAGCTTGCTTTGAGTTCCATCAAGGATCAGATTTCGGCCTTGGCCGTCTTCTTTCAGCGACCTCTAGCGGGTCATTTCTTGGTTAGCACCTTGTGTTGGGGGTTCGCCATGTGCTCCCTCCTGTCAAGCCTCCTTTCCCACCGTGGGATCTGAATTTGGTGCTCTCGGTCCTCCAGGAACCTCCTTTTGGGAATATCCGGGATATTCCCCTCTTGTCTTGTCTCAGAAGGTGGCCTTTTAGTGGCAATCACTTCTGTTTGACGGGTGTCTGAGTTGGCGGCTTTGTCCTGCAAGTCGCCATATTTAGTCATCCATAAGGATAAGGCGGGGTTGCATCCGCGACCTTCCTTTTTGCCAAAGGTGGTGTCGACCTTTCACCTACATGAGGGCATTGTCCTCCCGTCTTTGTGTCCTCACCCATCGCATCCCAAAGAGTTTGCGCTGCACATATTGGATGTGGTACGAGCCTTCCGGGTGTACCTGTCTGCTACTGCTTCTATTTGGAAGTCCGACTCACTGTTTGTGACTGTCTCTGGTCCATAACAGGGCCAAGTGGTTTCGTCTGCCATCATTTCTAGGGGAATCAGACAAACCGTCATTCAAGCCTATGCTCTCAAAGGGCGGGCGCCTCCCTTTCCGGTTACGGCGCATTCCACCAGGGCAATTGGTGCTTCCTGGGTTTTCCGATATCAAGCGTCGGTTGCACGAGTGTGCAAGGCGGCGACCTGGTCGTCTGTTCATGCCTTTTAAGTTTTATAAGGTTAATGTGGCTGCATCTTCGGATGCTTCCTTCGGCCGCAGGGTGCTGCAGGCCGCTGTTTAAAGTTGCGACTCCTCCGTTGAGGAGCTCTGCCTTCTTGGAGTGAAGTTTTTGGTTTTTCCATTTATACTGCTCCCATCCCTCTTGACACTGCTTTGGGACATCCCACGTGTAAAGTGTAAAGAGACACCGTGTCAGTCCATGGATGATAAGAGAAAATAGGATTTTTTGTACTCACCGTAAAATCCTTTTCTCTGACATCCATGGACTGACACGGCACCCACCCTTCCTTTTTAAGTTTGTACTGCTTTGTTATGAACTGAAGTCTGCTGACTGTAGTGGGAGGGTTATGTCCGGAGGGACCGCCCCCTGGGTGGGGCTGTTCAGCTCTGGCTTTTAGAATGTATGTATAAAATCTCACATTCTGCCTAGGTCTTCTCCTGCAAGCAGGGACATAAACCCACGTGTAAAGAGACACCGTGTCAGTCCATGGATGTCAGAGAAAAGGATTTTACGGTGAGTACAAAAAATCCTATTTTTTTACTTTTTGCCATAATAAATATCCCAATTTAAAAAAAATAAAAATACATTTTTTCTCAGTTTAGGCCGATAGGTATTCTTCTACATATTTTTGTTAAAAAAAATTGCAATAAGCGTTTATTGATTGGTTTGCACAAAAGTTATAGCGCCTACAAAATAGGGGATAGATTTATGACTTTTTATTTTATTTTATTTTTTACTAGTAATGATGGCTATCTGCGATTGTTGTCAGGCTGCTGTTATTGCGGCAGACACTTTTGACACCATTTTGAGACCATTCACATTTATACAGCGATCTGTGCTATAAAAATGCATTGATTACTGTATAAATGTGACTGGCACGGAAGGGGTTAACACTAGGGGCGATCAAGGGGCTAAATGTGTTCCCTGGGAGTGATTCTTACTGTGGGGGGAGGGGACTGACTGGGGGAGGTGACCAATGGTTGTCCCTAATGTACAAGGGACACACCATCGGTCTCCTCTCCCTGACAGGACGCGGATCTCTGTGTTTACACACAGAGATCCACGTCCCTGGCTCTGTGACTGCCGATCGCGGGTACCCGGCGGACATCGCGCCCGACAGGCACGCACATCGGCACCTGCGTGACACAGCGGGCACAGCTATTCTGCGATGCGCGGCGGCGCGCAATGCGGGAGTAAACAGGAGGACGTCCAGGGACGCCCTCCCGGCAGTTCAGGTCTGCGCTGCGGCCGTCTTTCGGTTATAGCGCGGATCTGAAGTGGTTAACAGTTAGTTTGTACAGTTATCACAGGGTATCCTGATGTATAAGAAAAAAAACTTCCATTTATTCTTGACATCTATGAGTAATAGGTAAAACTCCAATCTGACAAAAAAAAAAAGTATCTTGTTTAGATATTTAGATCTAACTCCTTAACCATTTCCTAAAGCTGTTTCTGAAGCTGCAGAAGAACGTGGGCATTCTAAATGCAAAGTAACAGACATGCTAAATCTGTTACCCAGTGTATTTTGTTGTCTGTGCCCACTCTTCTTCTAAAAACAGAAAACCTGTGCTAGGAGAAATGCAAAGGCTTCTACTGCTAGCATGTTCCTGAAAATGCTGGTTGCGTGAGTGCCTTGCTGTTTGAACACTGAATCGCTTCTCGGATCACTTATGCTGCATGTTAGTGACACTAAACAATCTCATTCTCCAAAAATAATCAATACATATCCACTACTTAATGGCCCTGTAATCTATTTTTCATTAAATCGTTTTACTGTGTTTTTCTTGCCCTCCTTGTAATGTCCTCAGCGAGCTTCCAAACTTCAACTTTTTCCCCTCACTTCCATTTGTAATGAGCAGTGCACATTAGTTGCAGTCATGTCCTCTATACATACTTTAAATTCCATCGTCCAGTGTTATATATTATTACCCCAGCGATCATCATGCACAAGTTACCGAATGGTTTTGTTATTTTTGGGGGTTGAGCTTGTTGAAAATCTTCCTAATCTCTCGTCATTTTCCAGTGATGTTCTTCTGCTCTTGAAGCACGTGTGCCACTCAAAATGCCTTGAACGACTCAATGCAGCATCGCCGTTATCTTGCCGAATCATGTCAAGTGTCTGTGGCAGATTTGCGCAGTTACACATAGAATTTCACATTTGCTCTTTATTCTAACTTGCTGTCCATGATGAAATGTAATGCACATACAGTTCAGTTGAGATCACGTGCAACTATGACTGCTATCAACCATGGCATGTCTTGTATGTAACTGTTTTGGGAAACAGATCGATATGCTTAGGCTGGTCATACATTATACAATTTTCTTGTACAATTTTAGATTTACCAAAACTATATAATATACCGTATATACTCGAGTATAAGCCGAGTTTTCCAGCACATTTTCTGGTGCTGAAAATGCCCCCCCTCGGCTTATACTCGAGTCACCTTTTTGCGCCTAATCTCCTGGACTTTGGGGACCCAGTACTGGCCATCCGTAGGTCCCCTTGACCCCATACTTGGCACACATGTAGCCCCACTCTTCCTCTACAAGTGTGCAAAGTTTGTTGTCCGGGGGACCTATGGCCGGGGAGCACCGATTTTTCAAAACTGGGCACCCCTTCCCTAGACTCCTATGTTAAACTGTAATTTTTCTGGTGAGTTTGTGGACCCGGTACCGGCCGGTCTTAGTTCCCCTAGACCCCAAACTTGGCACACATGTAGCCCCATTGCTCTTCTACAAGTGTGCAAAGTTTGTTGTCTAAGGGACCTACGTCTGGGGAGCACCGATTTTTCAAAGCCGGGCACCCATTCTATAGACTCCCATGTTTAAACGTCAGTCTAGTCATGGACACAGTGAGGTATGCAGATGAACACCCTAGGCTTATACTCGAGTCAATACGTTTTCCCAGTTTTTTTGTGGTAAAATTAGGTGCCTCGGCTTATATTCGGGTCGGCTTATACTCCGAGTATATACAGTAATATGTATAATATATACTTCATATAATATGAGGTCAAACACTTTACATTTGTATGCAATCAGGCAGGCCCTTGCACTACATAGCTTAAGATAAATCTAAAGGAAATTGAATAAGAAAACTGTATAATGTATGGCCAGCTTTAGTTCAGCTATAAGTTTATTGAAAGTTAGTGAATGTGGCCATAGGCAGTGGGTAATGGGCAGTCCATAATCTAACATCTACAACTTTTTAAACAAAGGGCCAGTTTACTGTCCTTTAAGACATTAGGGGGAGCCGGACTGTTTCCAGTGGGAGTAGAAAATGTCTTGGCATCAGTGGGGGTAAACAATGCCCCAATCGTTGGTATTGGTGGAAGGAGTAGTGTCTCATCATTGCTGTCAGTGGCAGGAATAGTGCCCCATCATTGGTGTCATTGAGAGGAAATGTGCCCCAATGTTGGTGTCAGTGGATGGAATAGTGGCCCAGGACTGAACAAAAGCAAGCAAAGGGCCACATCTGGCGACTACTGATCTTCAGTATAATGTATATCATTTATTTGCTGGCTCAAACTCATGAGGCAGAATGGTGATTGGTAGACTGAAATGCCTTCTGCTATTGTCTTCCCAGGTTTCTGAAGCACCTGATGTGACAGTTTGTGGTTGGGAAAAGCACTGAAAGATATAATGGGCAATGAGGCATTGGTAACACTTTTCTGGTGTTATGGCCATATTAAAAAAAAATTATGCACCATATTCATGAGAGCCTGGGACAGTTTTCTTGCTACTTCTGACACGGATACAGTGCCTTGAAAAAGTATTCATACCCCTTGAATTTTTCCACATTTTGTCATGTTACACTAAAAAATGTAAATGTATTTTATTGGGATTTATGTGATAGACCAACACAAAGTGGCACATAATTGTGAAGTGGAAGGAAAATGATAAATGGTTTTCAAATTATTTTACAAATAAATAATATGAAAAGTGTGGCGTGCATTTGTATTCAGCCCCCCTGAGTCAATACTTTGTAGAACCGCCTTTCACTGCAATTACAGCTGCAAGTCTTTTTGGGTATATCTCTACCAGCTTTGCACTTCTACATTTTTAGTTACGTAGTTAAATTTTTGCCCATTCTTTGCAAAATAGCTCAAGCTCTGTCAGATTGGATGGAGAGTGTCTGTAAATGGCAATTTTCAAGTCTTGCCACAGATTTTTTATTGGATTTAGGTCTGGACTTTACTAGGCCATTCTAACACATAAATATGCTTTGATCTAAACCATTCCATTGTAGCTCTGGCTCTATGTTTAAGGTCATTGTTCTGCTTGAACGTAAACCTCCGCCCCAGTCTCAAGTCTTTTGCCGTCTCTAACAGTTTTTCTCTTAAGATTACCCTGTGTTTGGCTCCATCCATCTTCCCATCAATTCTGACCAGCGTCCCAATCCCTGCTGAAGAAAAGCATGGTGTGTTTAGGGTGATGTGCAGTGTTAGTTTTCCGCCACACATAGCGTTTTGCTTTTAGGCCAATAAGATCAATTTTGGTCTCATCTGACCTGAGCACCTTCTTCCACATGTTTGCTGTGTCCCACACATGGCTTTTCGCAAACTGAAAACAGGACTTATTATGGCTTTCTTCCAGCAATGGCTTTCTTCTTGCCACTCTTCCATGAAGGTCAGATTTGTGGAGTGCACGACTAACAGTTGTGGACAGATTCCCACCTGAGCTGTGGATCTCTGCAGCTCCTCCAGAGTTGCCATGGGCCTCTTTGCTGCTTCTCTGATTAATGCTCTTCTTGCCCAGCCTGTCAGTTTAGGTGGACGGCCATGTCTTGGTAGGTTTGCAGTTGTGCCATACTCTTCATTTTCCAATGATGGATTAAACGGTGCTCTGTGAGATGTTCAAAGCTTGGGATATTTTTTTTTATATCCTAAACCTGCTTTAAACTTCTTCACAACTTTATCCCTGACCTGTCTGGTGTGTTCCTTGGCCTTCATGATGCTGTCTGTTCACTAAGGTTCTCTAGAAAAAAATCTGAGGGCTTCACAGAACAGATGTGTTTATACTGAGATTAAATTACACACAGGTGGACACTATTTACTAATTAGGTGACTTCTGAAGGCAATTGGTTCCACTAGATTTTAGTTGGGGGTATCAGAGTAAAGGGGGCTGAATACAAATGCATGCCACACTTTTTACATATTTATTTGTAAAACGAATTGAGAACCATTTATCATTTTCCTTCCAATTCACAATTATGTGCCACTTTGTGTTGGTCTATCACATAAAATCCCAATAAAATGCATTTATGTTTTTTTCGGTTGTAACATGACAAAGTGGAAAATGTCAAGGTGTATGAATACCACTGTAACAAATCCAGGTAGTTCTTATGTGTGACACTTTTACATTCTGGCGCTATGGCTGCGACAAAGTCACTAGGATCGCCATACTAATATTAAGAAATAGTGTTGAACGTGTAAGTATTGTAGACATCAGCAACAGATTAATACACCTTACTGACCGTTCCATCAATCTGTTTCAAGTTGCACCATTTGTTGCACAGGCAGAGGAGAGATTTCTAATGAGTGTCTATGACACCTCTCAATGGATTCCACGGATAGCTTACTGATGGTGTTCAGATTGGGCCAACGCATTTGACCACACTCCAATATCTATAGCCAGCTGAAGTCTTGTAGTTCCCCCACTATGGTAATCCATGACATGCTGAGGAGGAGAAGGGGCCCATTTTTTCATTTTGTTTTCTGTATGTTGCTATTATATCCATGGATATTCCATACACATTGTTTTTATTTTCTTTCTTGTACATCACGGGACACAGAGCGACATAGTCATTACTATGTGGGTTATATAGATACCTTCAGGTGCTGGCACTGGCAACTTCCAAAACCGGAAGTACCCTCCCCTATATAAGCCCCTCCCATCCAGGAGTACCTCAGTTTTTTGCCAGTGTCTAAGGTGTTGGCCAAAGGTTAACATGTTTTTCATCTGGGCTTGTGTACATCCCCGGGCCCTGCTGCAAACAGGGACCCTGCCTCCTCTCCCTAATCTTTTTCAAAAAGAAGCGCCGAAGGCGCACGTGCCCGCGCCTCTATATATAGAGGTGAGCCTGAAAAGGGGGCGGAGCTTGGGCGGATGACGCTCTGTGCGCGCCGCAGCGCTTCTGCGCATGTGCGGGCGTCCCAGCATGTCAAAAGGCACAATTTTTTGTGGTGAGCTGGCTATGGAGTGCAGAGACGGAGCTGGTAACATTTAAAAAAGGCATACAGCAGGCGGTTGATGCAGGCATCCCCATAGAAAGGCACATTAGTAGACACCAACTGTTTATATAGCAGCAATTGTGCTAGACTATTTTCAGTAAGTGGTGTATTACGGCTGGAATACCTCAGCTTTGGGCTTAGGAATATGCCGTCCAAAGTCTCCGGGACTAAGACTCCCAGGAAGCAAAGGGGGTCTCCGTCGGGCTCTGAGGATCTTGGGCATGCTTTGGCTGCACCAGTCTCCCCTGAAAAATCAGAGGTTGGTGCCCGTAGAGAACCCTCAGGAGTACCTGGTACTGTGGCTATCCTCAGTTCACCTGCTCCTGTGTATGTAACGGAGGAGGTTTTTTCCTCAGCTCTGGGAGGACTGGAAGAGAGATTGACAACATTGATTGCTGCTTCCCTGTCAGAGAGAAAGCGCGCCCGATCTCCGTCTCCTCCCTCAGAGTACCTGTTAGCGGAGCAACAGTCCCATGCAGGGATCGACCTACCTGAAGGGGATCAGGATGAGGTTGATTCTGTTCTAGAGGAATCAACAGTGGAAGAGCCATTTTCAGCATCACATGCTGAAAGATTATGGGTTCAGTCCCTGACTGATATGGTCCGATCAGCATTTAAAATGCCCCTTGCGGAACCATCAACCACTTCTGTCTCCTCGTTGGGGTCGCTAAAAGCTCCCCAGACTGTTTGTTCCTTTCCAATCCATCCTTTACTGGAAGGACTCATTTACCAGGATTGGGAACATCCTGATAAAATATTTACTCCCCCTAAGAGATTTCCGGTGGTCTATCCCATGGAGGATAAGTTCATCCGAAAATGGAAGGTGCCTACAGTGGACGCAGCCATCTCTTGTGTGAACAAATCACTGACATGTCCAGTAGATAATGTTCAAATGTTCAAGGACCCAATAGATAAAAAATTGGAGTCCTTATTAAAATCTGCTTTTACTACAGCAAGCTTGGTGACACAACCAGCAGTAGCAGCTATTGGGGTCTGCCAAGCGGTGAAGGATCAGTTAAAACAGGTCTTAAGGGACTTGCCGGATCAGCAGGCCCTTGCCCTAGCTGATCTGCCTAGAGCCTTATGCTTTGCGGTTGACGCCATCAAGGATTCAATCCATCAGGCCTCCCGCCTTACGCTGTCGGTAGTACATATGCGTAGGATTCTATGGCTCAAGAACTGGTCTGCTGAAGCTCCCTGTAAAAGATTGCTGGTTGGCTTCCCATTTCATGGTGAACGCTTATTCGGGGAAGACCTGGACAAATATATCCAGAAAATTTCCAGCGGTAAAAGTACACTCTTGCTGGTTAAAAAGAGATTTAGAGGTCCCTCTTTTAAGAGGCCTGCCTCTCCAGTCCCTGGGACATCTGCTGTGAAGCAGTTCCGACGGCCTCCTCGGTCAAATCCCGGGGGTAAGAATCAGGGACAATCACAGGGTAACAAAAATCCCTGGGTCAGGAGAGGTACAAAACCTCCCCCCAAGTCAAATTTATGAAGGGTTGCCCCCACTCAATCGGGTGGGGGGAAGACTTCAGTTGTTCGCAGAGACCTGGCGGGACACGATCAGAGACAGATGGGTGCTCTCCGCAGTAAGTCTGGGATACAAGCTGGAGTTAAAAGACTTTCCTCCTTCCCATTTTATATGGTCAAACGTGCCAAGAGATCCCCGGAAGAGAGGATCCCTCCTGTTGGCACTAGAACAACTATTGCTTCAAGGAGTAATTATGGAGGTTCCCCTAGAAGAATGCGGGTTCGGGTTTTACTCAAACCTCTTTACAGTCCCGAAGCCAAACGGGGACGTAAGGCCCATATTAAATCTAAAAGGGCTAAACAAATTCCTACATATCAGGACTTTCCGGATGGAGTCGATCCGATCGGTGGCCACTGCCCTACAAGGGGAGGAATGGTTAGCCTCGATCGACATCAAAGATGCTTATTTGCACATTCCCATCTTTCCAGTCCACCAAAAATTTCTACGCTTTGCAGTAGAAGGGCGCCATTTTCAGTTCAGAGCCTTACCCTTCGGTCTGGCCACAGCACCACGAGTGTTCACAAAAATTCTGGCCCCATTATTGGCCAATCTAAGAACACAAGGTGTAACGATAATGGCATATCTAGACGACTTGTTGCTGATAGACCACTCAGTGAAAAAACTAGAAGTGGTCGTTCACAAGACAATCAAGTATCTGGAATCTCACGGTTGGATTATCAACCGAGACAAGTCAGCCCTAAAACCAGTCAAAAGTCTGGAATACTTGGGGCTAAGGCTGGATTCAGACCAGAGGAAGATTTTCTTACCTCAAGAAAAAGTGTCTTCTCTGAGAGATTTGATCCACCTGGTGGGTACAAAAAGACAGCCGTCCATACGCCTGTGCATGAGGCTGCTGGGAAAAATGGTGGCATCATTCGAAGCGGTGCCCTACGGTCAATTCCATTCAAGGAATTTGCAAAGGGCCATACTGTCAGCCTGGAACAAAAAAGTTCAGGCCCTAGACTTACCAATGTCCTTGTCCCCTTCCGTTCGCAAAAGCCTCCGTTGGTGGTTGGTTGCCCAGAATCTGAAAAAAGGAAAATCCTTCAGTCCGATTTCTTGGAAGGTGATCACTACAGATGCCAGCCTTATAGGCTGGGGGGCAGTACTGGAGCAATGGTCTCTCCAGGGCAGATGGTCGGATGCAGAGAAGGCCCTGCCCATCAATCTCTTAGAGATACGAGCAGCCCGGTATGCCCTAGTAGCATGGACATCCAAACTTCAAGGGTCCCCTGTCAGAATTCAATCAGACAATGCCACGGCAGTGGCATATATCAATCATCAGGGGGGCACCAGGAGTCGTGCAGCCCAGAGGGAAGTAAATCGCGTCCTGAAATGGGCAGAAAGATATGTCCCAGCCATATCCGCGGTCTTCATTCCAGGGGTGGAGAATTGGAAGGCGGACTTTCTAAGTCGCCAACAATTATGCCCAGGGGAATGGTCCCTTCACCCCGAGGTTTTCCGGGCAATATGTCAGCGGTGGGGAGCACCGGATGTAGATCTGCTAGCATCCAGATTCAACGCAAAGGTGGACAGATTTGTCTCTCGGACAAGGGATCCCCTAGCTTGCAGCTCGGATGCTCTAGTGTTCCCTTGGGATCAGTTCAAGCTGATGTATGCATTTCCACCGCCACAATTGTTGCCTCGATTACTCCGCAGAATCAGGGTAGAAAAGAAACCAGTGATTCTGGTGGCTCCAGCGTGGCCCCGAAGAGCATGGTACGCGGAGATTGTAAAAATGTCTGTGGGGAGTCCTTGGACCCTTTCACATCGTCCGGACCTGCTTTTGCAAGGACCGATATACCACCCTTCCTTACTAGCCCTAGGTTTGACGGCCTGGCTATTGAAGCCCACATTCTAAAAAAGAGAGGTCTCTCTAATCCTGTGGTAGCTACCATGATCAATGCCAGGAAGCCGGTATCCAGGCAGATTTACTATAGAATCTGGAAGGCGTACATCGCGTGGTGTGAGGCCAAGAAATGGCATCCACGTAAGTACGTAATAGGTAGGATTCTGGACTTCCTACAGTGGGCTGTAGATAGGAAGTTTGCCTTGAGTACTATCAAGGGTCAGATTTCGGCCTTGTCAATATTTTTTCAAAGGCCCCTGGCTTCGCATTCACTAGTCAAAACTTTTACACAAGGAGGGATGCGTATTAGCCCTCCGGTTAAAATTCCCATATGTCCATGGGACCTAAACCTGGTTCTATCGGTTCTACAGAAACTACCATTTGAACCATTACAGCACATTTCCTTGGTTCTTCTTACCAGGAAATTGTTTTTTTTAGTAGCCATTTGTTCGGCTAAAAGAGTGTCGGAATTGCCCGCTATGTCCTGTAAGGAGCCATATCTGGTTATCCATAAGGATAGAGTAGTGTTACGTCCTCATCCAGCCTTTCTTCCCAAGGTGGTATCGAGGTTTCATTTGAACCAAGATGTGGTTCTTCCTTCCTTTTTCCCCAAACCTAGCTCGGTAGAGGAAAAGTTATTACATTCTTTGGATGTAGTAAGAGCAGTTAACGCTTATCTAAAAGCCACTGCTCAGATTCGTAGAACGGATACTTTGTTTATTCTGCCGGAAGGCCCCAGAAAGGGTCAGGCAGCGTCAAAATCTACTTTAGCCAAGTGGATTCGACAGGTCATAATGCAAGCCTATGGCTTGAGAAGGAGACCGCCTCCGTTCAAAGTTAGGGCGCACTCCACGAGAGCAGTTGGAACTTCATGGGCAGTGCATCACCAGGCCTCCCTGGCTCAAATCTGTAAGGCCGCAACATGGTCTTCAGTACAGTGGACGTTAGAAGTCAGGAGGATGTCGCCTTTGGGCGCAGTGTGTTGCAGGCCGCAAAAGATCCTCATGTCTGATAGCGCCCAGCTTATGTATGGTGTATCCCCCCCCTCATTTGGCATTGCTTTAGGACATCCCACATAGTAATGACTATGCCGCTCTGTGTCCCGTGATGTACGAGAAAGAAAATAGGATTTTTATAACAGCTTACCTGTAAAATCCTTTTCTTGGAGTACATCACGGGACACAGAGCTCCCACCCCTCTTTTGGGGACACTTATTGCTTTGCTACAAAACTGAGGTACTCCCGGATGGGAGGGGCTTATATAGGGGAGGGTACTTCCGGTTTTGGAAGTTGCCAGTGCCAGCACCTGAAGGTATCTATATAACCCACATAGTAATGACTGTCGCTCTGTGTCCCGTGATGTACTCCAAGAAAAGGATTTTACAGGTAAGCTGGTATAAAAATCCTATTTTTATTGTTTTTCACAGAAAAGGGATGTTGACTTGCTGAGATTAAATTTAGTTTGTTTTGTGGTCCAGTTTGTATAAATCTTAGCAGCCAATGATGGTGTGTACATCAGTTGTGATATTCTTTGGTTTTGCTGCAGACTGCACAATTGTATTGTCAATTTGTTTCTCTTTTAACTTTGACACTTTTTGTTTCTTGCAGATTTCCCTCTTCCCTTTCCTGTCTCCTTGCCGCTTCCTTTTACTCACTCATCACATGAATGTATGAGCACATGACTTGTCGGCAATGTTATCATGGTGAGCTAAAAAAAAAACAGCTTATGTGAAGGGTATTTGTTTGAAACGTATTGATTAAGGAGTCTGTTTGTACATGTATGACACGGGGCTCTGAAATATAGCAAATTACAGTCATGAAACAAGAAAATGGTATGCACAACCCCAAAATGTAAGCTGCATGGTCATCCTCGTTTGTATATATATAAAAAAAAAAAGTTATGCCCGGACAAAAAACAAAAAGAAATAAAGTTGCATCACTTTTGAATGTTTCTATGTAAACAAAAATATACAATACACTGTAGGTGGGTATATAGAAAATAATTGCCCCCCTTCAAAATAATCACATTTTGTTGCTCTGCAGCCTGAAATGAAGACACACATTTTTTGTATTAACTAGCTGTATGTACTCCGTGCAACTTATAACATCCAAGTGAAAGAACACCAACATGTCAGAAAAAAATAAACAGAATCGCTGAGTTGAAAAAAGGATCGCACCCCTCCTAAAAATTACTTGTAAACTTAAAGTGATTGTAAAGTCTCGTTTTAACAATAAATAAAAATAACAAACATGTTATACTTGCCTGCCCTGTGTAGTGGTTTTGCACAGAGCAGCCTGGATCCTCCTCTTCCTGCATCTCTGGCTGTAGTTCCTGGCCCCTCCCTCCTGTTGCATGCCCCCACAGCAAGCAGCTTGCTAGGGGGGCACCTGAGCAGAGCTGCAGCTCCGTGTGTCCATTCAGACAAGGAGCTGTGGTTCGGTCTTACTCCCTCTCTCTCATGATTGGCTAACTGATTTTGACAGCAACGGGAGCCAGTGGAGCCGCTGCTCTGTCTCAGCCAATCGGGAGGGAGAGTCCCGGACTGACAAGGCACTCGTGGACATCACTGGATAAAATTGGACCTCAGGTAAGTATTAGGTGGGCTGCTGCTGCACACTTTTTATCTTTTTATTTATTTATTTTTATTTTTATATTAAGTTTTATATTGCAAAAGAGAACAACATCCAGGTCGCCAACGTGGCATACACCCGACACTGCGGCCTCGCAGGGCCCAAAATAAACAAACATACAAAAACACTGCAGTCCTGACTAACATAGTCAACTCCCTGCAATCCCCCAACCCCTACCCCCTGTCACAGCCCAGTTACCCGGATGTTAATAAGTTTCTTAGCCGCTAGTTTCTCACCAGTTGGACTCATCTATAGCCATACTACCATTGAGCCTGGCAAACAAGAGCTAGAACCCAACCCCAGATTCCCCACACCTGCATTATAAACGCCACCACCCACCATTTGACAGAATCCCACACCAAAAGACATTGATACCTCTTAAATAGGCCTCGATACCAATTATGTCATGCCTATCATACCGTTTTGTCCGATTTGTACCAGGCCTGCCACACCTTGTCAAATTTTTTAACACAACCCCTAGCCCTGTAGGTAGACTTGTAAAATGGCATCATTTTATTTACCAAACTCTTTTCAAAATGTGATGTCCGGTGCCTTTTGGCTCCTTCCATTTAAGCAATATAGCTTTTTTCCCATAAAACAGTAACATGTTGAGTAATGTTCTCAATGCCCTAGTCAGAACCACCTCCTCCACAAGCCCCAATAAACACACCCTTACGGTCAGTGGAATGGGTACCGAGAGACGGTCCGTAATACAGGATAGAACCTCCTCCCAATATCCTCTGATCTGGGGACACTGTCAGAAAATGTGATCAGCATCAGCTGGAGAAAATGTACATCTCCAGCATTCTGCCGAAACTGTACCAAATATTTTTTGCTAACCTGGCCGGTGTATAGTAGCTCCTATGAAGGAATTTAAATTGAATCAATCTGTCCCTTGCCGAAACCAGGTGTTTAAAGGATTGATTCCAAACCTCGTCCCAGTCCTCTCCCTGCAATTCTGGGACCTCCACCTCCCATCTACTCCTGCATTTAGCCACTGCCTGTGGTGTGGTTTTAAAGAACTCCTTGTAGGACCTTGAGAGAGGCTTATCTAGTTCCTCTGCCGATAGCATGGACTCAAGAGTAGTGGCGAGCGATTCCACCTTGCGTTCCCTAAACTGCGACTGATGGGCATGTCTAAGTTGTAAGTAGCGGACTAAGTAAGAATTATCCAGGTCATGTCTCGTCTTCAGCTGAGGGAATGTCAGAAGGTCACCATATGATGTTATGTCTCGTAGTGTTTTAACTCTCTTCACTGCCCAGATCATAGGGTCAGGTAAGTTGTAAAAGTGCTGCAGAGTAGGATTCATCCACAGTGGTGTTGAGGGGGAGAAGCCCTGAAAACTTTGAGATGCTAAGTGCACCGCCACGTATCAAGCTCTGATAGTGGCCCTCATAGTCAGTGTCATTGGTAAGTCGGATTTAGGGCCTCTGAAAAGCGCCAGGCGCAAACTTTCATATGACACCAACACCGTGGCCGTGTCTCCATCGTCCATTATCAGCCATCTCCGGGCAAAAAACATTTGGCCTGCCAAGTAGTATTTGTGCCAATGCGGGAGTGCCAGACCCCTTTGATCCCCTGGTTCCTGTTACACTTTAAGCCCAGATATAGGGGGTTTGGGTACCACAGGAATGAACTAACTATGCCATCAATTTGTTTGAAATACGATTTTGGTATCCACACTGGTGCATGCCGCAAGAAATAGAGAATTACTGGGAGGATCTTCATTTTGAGCAGCTCAATTCTGCCTACTAGAGACAGAGGGAGCTTAATCCAGGCCTGTATTTTTTGTTTTAGAAAGGTCAGTAACGGAAGCAAGTTTAGAGACATATAATCCTTTACACTCGCTGTAACTTTTACCCCTAGGTATTTAATGGATGAGACCCATTGTAATGGTAAATCAGGGTCCGCCACTACTTTTGCTGCCTTATCTAGTGGAAGGATCGACGACTTTCTCCAGTTCACTTTAAGCCCTGAAAATTTAGAGAAGTCGTTCAAAATGTCCAAGACTGCCTTCAATGACTCAACCGGGTCATTTAAAAACAGGAGCATGTCGTCTGCATACAATGCTAAGGTTTCACAAATGGTACACACTCGAAATGTCTTGAACCTTCCCCGAGGTCCTAAGAGCGATAGCCAGGGGCTCCAAAACCAGGGTGAACAGGAATGGGGACAGCGGACATCCCTGTCTGGTGCCCCTGCCTACCGCAAAATAAGGCGACACTGCTGCTCCCATTCGTATGGCCATCTTGGGGTTCTTATACAACATAGATATCCACTTTCTAAATTGTGGGCCAAATCCCATGACTTCCAAAACCCTACTCATAAACTGCCAGTCGACCGTCTCTATGTCTATAGACACAACAATTCTATTCTCAGAGTCAGAAGGAGGGAGTTGCAGGTGCGTAAATGGTCTCCTAAGATTGTATCTGTAGTTTTACCCGGCATGAACTCAGTCTGGTCAATGTTAACTATGGACTGAATGACCTTAGCCAACCTAGTCGCCAACAGTTTGGTTAGGATCTTTAGGTCTGTATTCAGAAGGGCTATGGGGCGGTAAGAGACAGTTGGGTCCTTTCCTGGCTTTGGCAAGAGAACCATGTACGCATCCATCGTAGAATCCGGCAGTGAAGACTGCTCGAGGCAGTGTTCCAATAACCAGTTGAATATAGTGGCTAAGATTTCAACATTTGATTTGTAAAAATCTGACGGAAAGCCATCCGGCCCCCGGAGCTTTATTGGGTGGGAAGGCAAACATTGCAGCCTGTATTTCTTTGACCGTGATCTTGCCGTCCAACAGGGCACGGTCCTCATCGGACAGCCGGGGTATGGACAATTGTCCAAGTGCATCATCCAATTCCTCCGCATCATACAGAGGGATGGGAGAATACAGGGTCGAAAAAGTCTACAAATTCCTGCATGATACGTGTCGGATCACTGACCAAGGTCCCCCCCTTGTCTTTAATGACTGGAATGTGAGCAATTGGAGGGTGATCCGCCACCAACATGGCCAGAAGTTTACCATTCTTGTCCCCCATAGCAAAAACCGCGTGTTGCCTCTGAGACTCCTCCGCTTTAGTCATTCCCTTGATATGTAGCGATAGGCGCCGCCTAGCATCCAAAACACCATGTAAACCAGACGCTGGCGATGGTTGCTGGAAGCGATCATACCTTGGGGCTGCGTACTAAAAAATTGTCTGAACGCATCGGTTAGATGGCCACCTTCTCCACCGCTCCTTCTTTGACTAACCGGAGCCTCAGCAACACGTTGTCCTGGACCAGGAATTTGTAACCTCCCAGTCTCTGGGAACGCGTTGCACAGACCTTTCTGTAAGGCCTCCCGAAGATGCTTCATCCTCTGCTCTCTCTGCGACGGCAAAATAAGGTCCGCAACCTTACCCTTGTAACTTGGATCAAGGAGGGTTGCCAGCCAGTAATAATCCCTCTCCTTGATCGCACAAATACGAGGATCCTTGCGCAGGCTTTGCAGGATCAGGGAGGCCATGCAGCGTAGGTTTGCTGAGGCATTCGGTGCAAAGTCCTCTGGGTCACGGAGGACGATATGATCCACAGCCACCTCCTCCCAGACACGTACAAGTCCATGGGTGTCTTGGGACTGTAATTGATCCCTTGAAGACTGATGCTGAGTGCTAGTCTCCACCTCCATGCTGACACAATAATCCTCCTCCTCCTCCTCCTCCTCCTCCTCCTCCTCCTCCTCCTCCTCCTCCTCCTCCTCCTCCTCGTTTTCTTCTGGTTTGATAGCCGGGCCAGCAGGAACACTGTCTGGATAAAGGGGGCCTTGAGAGGTAAGGAAGTCCTCTTCCTGCCTCTGTTCTGCCTCAAGTGCCCTGTCCATTATTCCACACAGCGTTTGCTCCAACAGGTGGACAAGAGGGACAGTGTCACTGATGCATGCACTGTCACTGCTCACCATCCTCGTGGCCTCCTCAAATGGTGCCGGGACAGTGCATGCATCCCTGATCATGGCCCACTGGCGTGGGGGGAAAAAAAATACAAGCTCCCCTGACCCTGTCCTGGTGCCATATTGCAAAAGATACTCATTGATGGCCCTCTGCTGCGTGTGCAGCCGCTGCAGCATGGCCAACGTAGAGTTCCACCTGGTGGGCATGTCACAGATTAGGCGGTTCTTGGGCAGGTTGTAATCCTTTTTGCAGGTCAGCCAGCCGAGCATTGGCATTATATGACCGGCGGAAATGCCCACAGAGTTTCCTGACCTGCTTCAGGACCTCCTGTAAGCCTGGGTATCTGCCCAAGAACCGCTGCACCACCAAGTTAAGGACGTGAGCCAAACAGGGCACATGGGTCAGTTGTCCCTGTCGGAGGGCGGAGAGGAGGTTGGTGCCATTGTCGGAAACCACCTTTCCTGGCTTAAGCTGGCGTGGCGTCAACCACCTCTGAGCCTGCCCCTGCAGAGCTGACAGAATCTCTGCCCCAGTGTGGCTCCTGTCCCCCAAGCACACCAGCTCAAGCACCGCATAGCATCTTTTTGCCTGCGTACTTGCGTAGCCCCTTGAACGCCTACGGAGCACCGCTGGTTCCGAGGACAAAGCGCAGGTAGAGGCCATGGAGGAAGAAGAAGAGGGGGTGGAGGAGAGAGGTGCGTCAGACTCACTAGTAGTAACATTTTGGAGGCGCGGTGGCGGAACAACCTCCCAACACTACTGCACCTTGTCCTGCATCCTTCCCAGCTGCCAGCAGAGTCACCCAATGCGCCGTGAAAGATAGGTAACGTCCCTGTCCATGCCTGCCGAGTCAGCGGTAATGTGCACCTTACCGCTGACCGCCCTGTCCAGCGAGGCCAAGGCATTGCCTTCCACATGCCAGTAGAGAGCCGGAATCGCCTTCCGTGAGAAAAAGTGGCGTTTGGGAACTTGCCACTGAGGAACCGCACATTCAACAAACTCACGGAAGGGGGCAGCGTCTACCAACTGAAAAGACAGCAGTTGAAGTGCTAGCAATTTAGCCAAGCTAGCATTCAACCGCCAGGCATGTGGATGGCTGGGAGCGAACTTCTTTCGGCAGTGCAGCAGCTGGGGCAGGGAAATTTGCCTGGTACAATCGGACGTCGGTGTACCGATAGCAGATTGCCCGCAAGTACTTGGCTGTGACTGTGACACACCTAATTCTACACCTTCATTCCTCTCAGTGCAGGTTTCAGAGAGGACTGAAGGTATAGTGGGGTTGGAGATCCCAGCTCATGAGGAGCAAGGAGAGGTCCGCTTTGTTCTTTGGTGTGGGTCTTTTAGGTACGCCTGCCAACGGACTGCATGGCAGGTCAACATATGTTTGGTCAAGCACGTGGTGCCCAAGCGGCTGATGTTTTGGCCACGTGAGATACGCTTCAGACATATGTTGCAAATGGCAACGGTGCGATCTGCTGCACACGTCTGAAAAAAGGCCCACACAAAAGAACTTTTGGAATAACGCGCAGAGACAGCAGCGCCCTGCACATGCGTAGCTCTGCGGTTTGATGCAGTCCGTGTGCTGCCCTTAAGCTGGCCCCTGGAAGGCATCCTGCCCCTCCTCTCTCCTATCGAGCACCCATGTGGAGTCAGTGACCTCATCATCCCCTCCCTCCTCATCACTGGAGCAAATCTGGCAGTGTGCTGCAGCTTGGCGAACATGACTGCCAGATAGCTGTCCTTGTTGGGCACCCCCTCTCTCTCTGAGCTCACATTACCGCCTTCCTCCAGCTGAGTTCCATCATCAGAGCCTTCAAAATGCTGGGCATCCTCCTGGAGCATGTACCCAACGCTGTGGGCAAACAGTTCGGGGGACTCCTCAGGAGAACATGGTGGGGCTAGGGAAGGAGTGACTGATGCCATTGAGCCAAGGGAAGAGGCCGCTTTGGCAGCTGCTTTGCCAGACAAAGTACCCTGAGCCTGGGTGAGAGAGGATGAGGAGGATGAGGACGGCTTGGTCATCCACTCTACTAAATCATGGGCATGTTGCGGCTCAACATGGCCAGCTGCCGAAAAGGACAAGCGTGTCCCACGGCCACGTGCTGATGAGGATGCACCGTATCCACGACCAGCACTGTTGCCTCTAGGCACAGAGCCTGCTTGCCCTCCTTTATTGCCTCGTGACTGTCTGCCTCTTTGTTTGCCTTCCAGACATACTAATGGCCTGCAGTGAGATGTAGCTGTTCAAAGGTGGGATGTGGTATTAGTATGAGAAAAGCAGCAAAGGTCTTCAGTTAGTTTTAGGTGAACACTGTGCAGAGGACACAGTACACTAACTGAAAATACTAGCAACTCTCTGCCTGTGGTTTTTATTACAAGAACACCGCAAATTTTATTCAGGTTCCTTTTTAAGTGAACGCGCTGCAAAGGACAGAAGTACTGCAGTACACTACATGAAATTAATGCAACACTCTGCCTGTGGGTTTATTATGAGAACACCACTAAAGCCCCGTACACACGATCGGTTTGACTGATGAAAACTGTCCGATGGATGGTTTTCATCAGACCAACCGATCGTGTATGGTACCCATCGGTCTTTTTTCCATCGGTTGTAAAAAATAGAACTTGTTTTAAAATTTTCCGATGGATAAAAAACCGATGGGAATTTCCGATCGTCTATGGGCAAGTCCATCGCATGCTTAGAATCAAGTTGACGCATGCTCAGAAGCATTAAACTTAATTTTTCTCGGCTCATCTGAGTGTTTTATGTCACCGCGTTTGACTGATGGTGTGTGGCCAAGACTGATGAAAAACAGTTTCATCGGATTTCCGATGGACAAATCCATCGGACGAAAATCCATAGGTTATCGGATCGTGTGTACGGGGCTTAACTGTATTCAGGTAAGCTTTAGGTGAACGCTATGCACACAGTACACTAAGTGAGACTCTGCTGCAGCTAGCACAATCACCTGCCTGCTAGTCACAGTATAGAGAACAGCAGTAACGGATCTAGCTAAACTAAATACAGTGTTTAAATATATATACAACACATAGGATGTATGTGTGTGTGTGTGTGTGTGTGTGTGTGTGTGTGTGTGTGTGTGTATATATATATATATATATATATATATATATATATATATATATATATATATATACATCCTATCTCCTCTAAACACTGTAACAGCAGCTAACTGACTCGCCTGCCTGCTCTATCTAACTCAATATAAATGACACTGTCTCTCTCTGTAACTCTCTCTATCACAAACGCCAACACACTACACAAGGCTGACTTCCAGGCGGCCTTGTATAGTGTGGGGCGTGTACCTACTCATCTGAGCCATGATTGGGCATAGCCACCCTGGCTTTGGCCAATTGCGTCTCTTCGTTATTACGGCGCTGTGATTGGCCAAAGCATGCGGGTCATAGTGCATGCTTGGCCAATCATCTGCCAGCAATGCACTGCGGTGCCGCAGTGAATTATAGGCCGTGACGCGCCACTCAAATTTGGTGTGAACGGCCCATAATGTTCGATCTTCGAGTCGATCACGAAGCTCATCCCTAACCCTTACCCTAGTTCATAGGCAGAGACAAAAATATGAAAAATAGCCTGCTTGCTGTGGGGATGTTGGATATGGCCAGCTAACACATTTTTGGGTATTCAAAAAAGCAGTGATTTAGTCTACAGTAACCCATCAGATACTGCTTTCATGAAGTCTGATGAGCTATCAAACTAGCTATGGGATACTGTATGTTTCTCTTTTTAGTTGAAAACCCAACTAAATGCCTAATCTACCTCATTTTAAAGCGTATAACATGATGACATCCTGCCACTTTTATTTCCTCAACATTGGGGGCATCCTGGGCTCCAGGGTGTTCCTCTGACCTTCTTTTAAAAATAGGGCTTTTCCTTGATATCTCATTTTGTAATGAAAGTTGAACTTTTATTCAATAATTGCGTATCTTAACAGACTGCAATTGATGCCTAATGGGGAACTTGGCTCCCTCTGGTGCTCGTTTTTGTGTTATAATTTGGAAGTTGTTTGGTTCCGTCATGTTAAGAACAAAGCATGGTGGGCATTGTAGTACAAGAGGCAGAGACTCTTGCCGTGGGTTGGATTTAGACTACAATACTCACAAACCCTGGTGTGCTACCAAAGTGCAGTGCGCCACACACAGCCTGCTGGGATAACTGATTTAAGGGAGAGGCGGGGCCTCGGCCCACTCTCTCGGGACGCCGTCTTCAACAGGCAAGAGGCCTGCTGTGTGTGCGCCTAGGCCGGAGAAGCCTGGGCCTAAAGTAACAGTAAGAGAGGATCACCTGACGAAGGGATCCTTGCGGACAGCCTCGCTGATCGAGCCAGAGAGGGACCGGTCTACACTTCATAGCATTCGGAGTCACCTATCCACCAGCACCTTGTGAACGGCTGCGCGGAGGACCAGGGGCCTCGTGTTACAGAGAGTCTGAGAACAAGGAGAGGTTCCAGACGGAGTGTACCGGCAAGGCGAGGCCTCATTTAGTGAGAAGGCATTTGCCTATCAACATAGTTAACTGGGTCGCAGGAAGGTGGTTTCCATAGTTCCACGTGTACTTGCTGGCATCTGCAGTGCCGCAAGTAGGGATACGTTACACCTGAGAGTGATACAGCGGCTGCGAAGAACTAGTGTTTGTTTTGCCTATACACTACTTTTGCATCAAGTGATTGTCATTTATCTTCACCCTGTTTATTGGAATACAAATAGATAAGTGCACCAACGAAGCTAGCAGAAGACTAACTGACTTTTAATGGAACAGTCATTCGTTTACTTTATTTCCGGAAGTTTTACAACGAGACACTCACCAGTTGAACTGTTCACTATAGCTTATGATCTTGTATGCTCATAATAACTGTTAGCATCACTTTGTTATTTCGCTGTTTGGCTTAGTTGTGTGGAACTTGGTGGAGAGGTGTCCCAGTGCTGGTGCCATTGCATTGGGAGATTCCTCCACCATACACTCATTCAGATCTGACCCTAGGTCATGTTATTTGTGTCTGGGAGCAGAGGTATTCTGTACCAGTTGTGTCACATTGGCTTTTGCAGGGAGCTGTGTGTAGTCGATCCTGTCTGTGTAACCATTGTTTTATTCTTTTTGCCAAGTAAACACATTACCACTGGTTACGCTACATCTTGTGTGGGACTCTGTCTATTGCAGCTGTGGGGCAGGTGACCAGCACCAAGCTAACAATATTTAAATATATCAAATATATATTACTGTGTGGTATTATTGTGGTTCCCTATTGCCATTGGGCTCCACAATCGTATTATTGTCCAGTTGTGTCAAGGAGGGGATCGAGCCGAACTTTAGGGGTTGACAGGCAGAGTGCAGACCCAAAAATATAACCAGCAGCTCCTACGGGGGCAGTGCTACAATTGTACAGCTGTATAGGGCATTGTCCTATCTAAACATATCAAGTTTTGTAGAAAATTTGAGTGATTCTGTTCTTATTTCTGTGAAATAACTTCAGCCCAAAATAGGGTTTTCAATCTTGCCGGTAAGCTGACTTTACAATTATGTTGTTTATTGGAATTCTTTAAAGTCATACCACCTTTTAAACCGTGCTAATTTTAGTTGCATTTCCCTCATCAAACATTTTCTTTTCACTCTCTGATTCATTGGAGCATTCTATGCATGCGGTCAGACCAGATGATGAGGTTAAGCGGGTTTGACCATATTGGTTTACAAGAATGTAGTGTAAACCGGTTCTGTAAATTAGAAATGTTTGAATGTTCCTATACTGCTGGTTTGCTTATTGTTGGTGCATGGAGGGTAAAGCTTTGTATTTGAATAGAGTGGGAGGAATAAAAACTGTTGTGGGCCCATCTTTGTGTACATAATTAAAAACTGGAATCTTATATCTGGTAAAAACAGAGGATGGTGAATGCAACAATCACTGATGCAGTAACATCGAAAAACAGTATATGCACCACAACTGATCTAGATGTGCCCTGCTGAACTATAGTTGAAGAACATGCCAAGGTGGGATCATAGGCAGGTAGATCAGGCTTATACACATTGAGACAAAGTGATGCCTGAGCAGGTGGTCCAGGTTTATACAGAAAGAGACAAGCCAATACCATTACCCTTGTGTTGCCAGTTTACAATCTTACAATCTGAACTCAGGTCAGTTGAGAGTCCCACACTGCAATCCAGAAACAGACACAAGGTGCCATGGTTACTGCAAAGACCTTCCAGTACTTAATGTGTGCACTGACCATGTTTAAAATGTAATTCCAGGCAAGAGCCAACTGTGCCTAAAACGCCCCCCTAAACAAACACACACACACACACACACACACACACACACACACACCTTCCCCCAACACCTATATTAAATACCCTCTAAGGGAAGATGTTTATACTTGCCTGTTCTCAGGGAGTTCCTGTCCAGTCACGTGATCTCCTCAGCAGCCGGCTTCAGGGGTGGGGAGAGAGCGCCAACAATGGATGGCATGCCTAGGCAGTGACTTCACCCATAGGGTATCTATTGTCGGCTGTCCCTACTCTCTCCTGAAGCTGGCCGATCACATAACTGGACAGGAGTTCTCTGAGAATAGGTATAGACATCTTCCTTCTACAGGGTAGTCAGTATAGGTGTTAGAAGGGGAATAGGAGCTGTTTCAAACTTAAGTAGAAGTCCAGCCTGAGCTTGTTTTGGTTGGCCTTCTCCTATGAGTTACAGGCGTGCAATTTGTTTTGCACTCCTGTGACCTGTTTTCAGCAGAGAGCGGTCTGAAGTCCTCTCTCTACTGACGTCACCAAGATCAGTCCAGGCACCATGTCATCACGACTCTGGAAGTCTGGATCCGCAGGTGCCTGGACTGATAGCTGTCTCAGCGAGCTGCTGAGATGGCCGCTCCTGCCCCTCCACAGCTTGGTGCTCCAGTGAGCATGGAGGAGCAAAGCAGGAGAGTTGCTGATTGACAGTCAGCAGCTCTCTGCTCTGGGAGCAGTGAGAAACGAGCCATCTGCGGTGTTCTCAGTGAAGAGGCGCCGGGGGACAAATGCAGCATCAGACCGATGCTGCATCCACCTAGGTAAATATAAATCTGCAATGAACAGGATTCCCATACTTCTTCTTTAGTTAGCTCTAGCCTCAAATGTCACTTAAATACCTGGGATATGTGCTTTGGAGCACAGAAGAGTAATTTTTTTCCTGTCCAACTTATGAACCCATCGGAGCTGTGTACTGTAACATTTATAATTATGGACATAACGTGTTGTCACCACAGAGTTGCGAACTTATTTTTACTTACAGTGAGTTTGTTCTATCCCTTGAAGAACAAATTCTTGTTCAAGTAAACTAGCCATTTCCACCCCCACACTGCCTGTGCAAGAAAAACATTCTGGCTGGTTGTATATGCACTAGAAAGAGGGCTTTTCCGGAACATGTTGCTTACAAATGCTACGCAGCACTGTGAGGGCCTCTAAAGCAGGATGAAGGTAAGTATTTTCCCCTGAATACTTACTCTAGGAATACTGGAATAGGACTCCGGTTCTATTTTGTTGGTTTTCAGAACTGGGGCATGTTTAAGAGGGACGTCCAATTGCACTGCGTTTTGTAAATCATTTTTGGGGTGATGTTTACCTAACATTGACACTTTTTTTTTTTTATTCTATTGTTGTTTTCCTTCTATAACAATAGTTATTTGAAGTGACCCTTTGTTATATGCCACATAAGAGAACCATTTTTTTTATAAGAACACACATTTTCAGTGTATCCATAATTGACTACTTCTCATATGTATGTTCCATTATTGTTGCTTCAAATATTTGTAAGAAAAACTTTTTTCAAGAAAAAAAAAAAAAAAACAATGATCATTTCCCATATAAAAGTGATCACTTTTAATCACTTGCCAACCCACCACAGTACTTTATATTGTAGTCGTGCGGCACATGCAGGCACAATGATGTACATGCACATCATTGTGCCTGCTCTGCTATAGGAGCTGGACACGCGGATTGTGGATCCCGTTACCCGGCCGCAGGGGATCATATGATTGCTATGCGCTCACATGATCACAAGATAAACAAAGCTGTTCTGAATCTCATTCATAACAGCTCTGCTTCCTATACCAGTGAGCTATGATTGGCCCACGGCTATCACATGGTACCTTGGCCAACCACAGCACCCTGTACCATGTGATTAGCTGTAGCCAATCACAGATCACTATTAAACACAGCTGTCCTGAATGTAACCCATTTATGACCATTGAAAACATTGATGTTACAATGATCATCATTGTAACAACAATCAAAGTGTAAAAAAATAATTAAAAAAATCGCTCCTCCAGAGTAGTACAGTGTTACTATGGAGACTCTGAACTACTCTGATGAAAGTACAATGCTTTGAAATAGTATTTGCCCCCTTCGTGATTTTTTATTTTGTTTATGTAATTGTCGCACTACAATTATTCAGATCATCAAACAAATTTTAATATCACACAAAGATAACCCGAGTAAATACAAAATGCAATATTAAATGATCATTTCATTTATTAAGGGAAAAAAACTGTCCAAACCTGCCTGGTCCTATGTGAAAAAGTAATTAAAAAGAAGCTGTCTGACAAAGTGAAGCATGCTAAAAGTTCTCAAAACAACACATCATGTTCAAGAACAGATGAGAAACAAAGTAATTGCAAAGAAAATTTTTAAAAGGTTACAAAGCCATTTATAAGGCTTTGGGACTCCAGTGAACCACGGTGAGAGCCAATATCCACAAACAGAGAAAAGTTGCAACAGTGGTGAACATTCCCAGGAGAGTCTGCTTAGCAAAATTACTCCAGGAGCAAAATGACTACTAATCAATGAGGTCATAAAAGAACCCTGAACAAAATCTAAAGAACTGCAGGGCTCACTTGCCACAGTTAACAATAAGAAAGAGACGTGGCAAAAATGGCACCCATGGGAGAGTTCCAAGGCGAAAGCCACTGCTGACCAAAAAGAACACAGGCTCGTATCACATTTGCCAAAACATCTTGATTATCCCCTATACTTTTGGGCAAATATTCTGTGGACTGATGAGACAAAATAAACTTTTTGGAAGGTGTGCATCCCATTACATCTGGCGTAAAACTAACACAGCATTTCATTAACCGCTTGAGATCCGGGCCATTGACGAATGATGGCCTCAATGTGGATCTAGAATAGCCTCGGCTATTCTGGCCACTAGGGGGTGCATCACTGAGATGCCGATGCGCGTGCCTGGCGGCCGCGATGTCCGCCAGGTACCCGCGATCGGCGTGTACCCAGAGCAGGGACGTGGATCTCTGTGTGTAAACACAGATATACACGTCCTGTCAGGGAGAGGGACCGATGCTGTGTCCCTTGTACATAGGGACACAGCTCGGTCACCTCCCCCAGTCAGTCCCCTCCCCCACACAGTAGTAATCACTCCTAGGGAATACATTTAACCCCTTCCTCGCCCCCTAGTGTTAACCCCTTCCCTGCCAGTGTCATTTTTACAGTAACCAGTGCATTTTTATAGCACTGGTCGCTGTAAAAATGACAATGGTCCCAAAATGGTGTCAAAAGTGTCCGATGAGTCGGCCATAATGTCGCAGTCACAATAAAAATCGCTGATCGCCGCCATTACTAGTAAAAAAAATTTTTTTTATAAAAATGCAATAAAACTATGCCCTATTTTGTAGACGCTATAACTTTTGCGCAAACCAATCAATAAACGCTTATTGCGATTTATTTTTTTTAAATATGTAGAAGAATATGTAGGGCTGGGAAAAAAATCGATTTTAATCTTGAATCGAGTTTTGAGCTCAAATCGATTCAGATTTGAAGAAAATCGATTTTTTTTTTTTTAGATTTAAAAAAAAAAAGTTTTTATTTTTTTTTTCCTTCAAAGTTTCCGTAGCAGGGCTGCAGGGGGCGTATCCGGAATGGCACTGGGCGGCGTTACCCCAATTACATCTACTCGCCGCAGCCGCCGCGAGTAGATGTAATGTAACACGAACTAACCCCGCCGTCTGCCTATCTGATGAGTGTGTCATGCAGACAGACGGCGGCCATTGCAGTGTTCAAAAGCCGCGCCTCCTGAGTCCTCGTCTGTGATAGGCGGAACACTCAATTTCACAGCAGGCAGTGTTCAGCCTATCACGGACATCCTCTCATCCTTGTCTGTGTTATGAGGATGAGCGGATGTCCATGATAGGCGGAACACTGAATGCTGGGAAATTGAGTGTTCTGCCTATCACAGACGAGGAGGAGGCGTGGCTTTTGAATACTGGAATGGCCGCCGGTGTAGCAGTAAAATCCGTATCCCATGAAAATCTGCATCAGGTGCGGGCACAGTGAAGCACGGGCACAGTGAGACACGGGCACAGTTCAATTCAACTAAGAGTAACCAAGATTTTTTGTTTTATTAGCTAAATCCAAATACAGTATTAATAATTTGGATGTTTAACAATCTTTGTTGCACACTGACTTTGCAGTTAGAGAAAGGGTTTGCCTTTGCAATTTTGTTTGTTGATGCACTTCAATTAATATAATAAAAAAAAAATCGAATCGTAAATCGAGTTTTTTATAAAAAAAATCGCAGATTTTTTTTGGGGGGAAAATCGCCCAGCCCTAAAAATACGTATCGGACTAAACTGAGGAAAAAAATATTTTAAAAAAATAAATAAAAAAATTGGGATATTATTATAGCAAAAAATATTGTTTTTTTTTTCAAAATCGTCGTTTTTTTTTGTTTATAGCGCAAAAAATAAAAACCGCAGAGATGATCAAATACCACCAAAAGAAAGCTCTATTTGTGGGAAAAAAAGGACGTCAATTTTGTTTGGGAGCCACGTCGCACGACCGCGCAATTGTCATTCAAATCGTGAAAGATGAAAATTGGCCTGGGCAGGAAGGGGGTTTAAGTGCCCAGTAAGCAAGTGGTTAAACGAACATATCAACAGTTAAACATGGTGGTGGTCGTGTGATGGTCTGGGGCTGCTTTGCAGCTTTAGGATCTGAACAACTTGCCATAATTGACGGAACCATGAATTCTGCACTCTACCAGAAAATCCTGAAGAAGAATTTGTCCGGATAGAAGTTCCTGACCTCAAGAGTACTTGGGATATGCAGCAGGACAATGATCCGAAACACACCAGCAAGTCCACTTCTGACAGGCTCAAAAAAATAAAAACTATTAAGGTTTTAGAGTGGCCTAGTCAAAGTCCGGACTTAAATCCGATTTGATATTGTGGCATGACCTTAAACAGGCCATTAACACTTGAAAACCCTCCAGAGTGGCTGAATTAAAACAATTTTGCACAAAAGAGTGGGCCAAAAATCCTCCACAGCGATGTGAAAGACTCATTGCCAGTTATTGCAAACACTCGATTGCAGAAACTCTTTTTCAGTTACTTTTCTGCAGGCTATTTTGCAGTGTTCTAAACTGATTTGATAGAAATGAAAACAGAGTGAAAAAGCTGCATGTTCTCGGTTACTGAAGCATGGTTGTGTAGCCTCTTGTGTAATTTAACATTAGCTAGGGCGAGGCTGTGGCTGACTGACCCTAGTTTCACTATCTGGCTATTTAGTTCATGTAATGTTCAGGAGAAAAAAACAGGAAAGAAAAACTGCATTATGTTGAAATGCACCGTTGTGCATTGCACACTTTCAAATGTTTTCATTACTTTAACTAGGTATTAATGTAGTTCTATTCCCTGGTCTTTTCACCTTACCTTGTAATGATGGGCTCACATGTTGTGGCTGAAGTTTGTAGTGTCATGGCTGATCAATCCCACTATGTACTACATCTGCTGAAACTGGGCCAGTCCCTATTCATCAGGACAAGCAACGTCTTGTTTTCCGGGTCACATCAAAACTATGGATTTCTCCGTGTTGTGTTACAAATGTGAGAGTGCATGTGATGAAACTCCTTTCTTCCAACTACATAATAAAATCTCTGTTAATTGTTCTTTCCCTTTTTGTGGCTGTGTCATAACTAATTACTGTTTAGCTCTCATCTGCAAAGCACTAAAGTGAGAGACCTAGGGATTGTGGGATATGTAGTTCTTATACTACAGACAGAGGTCATGCCACATGTTTGAACAAAAATAAACTTCTGATACCGGGTGAGTATTTATTCTGTGCTGTGGCACCATGAAACAACATGATCAATACACATCTTATCTTAAAACCCAAGGTGCAGGTAGGAATGCCTATAATGTAGTGATGCATCGACATATCGGCAGAAATTATCGGCTTAAAATAGGATTTTCAGCACCGTACTGAAAGGAAAAAAATAAAGTGCTGTTAATGGCTGCTGAAAATGGCTGTGATTTTTGCCATGATTTTACTGCGGTTTTACCTTGCTTCTGGTGTGTTTTTCATAGGTCATGTGACTTAAAAATTCATCAAAAACATAACAGCATTTTTCATGTGTTCTTGCTGCGTTTTCAATGCGGAGGTAAGTTTTTGGTGCGGTTTGTCAAATATGTACCAAAAATGCAGCAAGCAGGATTTTTAACATCGCTTCAAAAGGTGCCTACAATAAATTCATATTCTTTTACATTCATGACAATTAAAAAGTCAAATACAATGCAATTATTTATAAAAATATATATATTTCTCTTCTCGTCCATGGACTGACACAGCTCTCATACTGTTTACATGTGGATATATGTCCCTGCTCGCAGGAGAAGATTTAGGCATAATGTTAGATGTTAGAAGCATACATTCTAGAACAAAACCAGAGCTGAACAGCCCTGCCCAGGGGGCGGTCCTTCCGGACATAACCCTCCTACCTGCAGCCTCTGTTTTTTTTCTGCCTAGCAGAAGGAGAAGACGTGGCTCTCTCAGGAGCCAGTCTCCTGGAAGATTTGACTTTTACATTTTATTCCTTTGGGAATTGTATTTATTTTATTAGATCAACTGTCGGCTGGGCAACAGGTTGGGTACACTGGTATCCTCGTAGTCTTCCCTGTCCGACCATCGAGCGTGCTGATCCTCGCCTTGTGTGCGTGAGATCACAACATACTCCAGGGGTGGCCGGGTTGCTTTTATGCTCCCGCGGTCCTCTCAAGATTGAACAGTACCTGTCTGTATCTTTCGCCGTGGACCGGGCAGACAGCTACTCAGTACTACTCTGTGATAGGTCTGTCTGAAACAAGCCAGTGGGTCCCTCTGGGACGGGTAACTAGTCTCTCCTGCTGCAGGTGAGTACATGCTGGCTGTGTCTTTTTCTTTTTCGTACATCACGGGACACAGAGCGACTTAGTCATTACTAATGGGTTATATAGATTACCTTCAGGTGCTGGCACTGGCCAATTCCAAACCGGAAGTACCCTCCCCTATATAAGCCCCTCCCATCCGGGAGCACCTCAGTTTTTTGCCAGTGTCTAAGGTGTTGGCCAAAGAGTAACATGTGTTTTCACTGGGCTTGCGTACAGGTTCTTTTGGGCCTTAGTAAGCTGTTCCGGATCCCACCAAAAAAGCTTCATAGCTAAACGGTCGGTACCCGGGCCTTGCAGCAGAAGAGCAAGGTTTTGCCTGTAATGCCTCTCTTAGGAGGGCTGGACCCTGGGATCCAGAGCTCTGGTCATACCCATGACCAAGATGTTGTCTGTGCAGGGTGCTATACAGGTCCAGGGGAGTGGAATCCTTGGGAACCCGGTCCCTGAAGGTTTAATTACAATGCCTGCCGTGATAGGTGAAGTTTGGGCTTCTGTGGACCAAACAAAGTCCTTGCGCGGGGATCAGGTAAGTGGGGGCCCCCAGGAACTTGGTTCTATTGGGGGACCCCCAAGCCTAATTTGTCTTTCTGTCTGTTACCTAACGGTATTCCCGCTAATATCTGTGTATGCCTGTAACTACTGAAAATGTAAAATTTTAATAGTAGTCAAGAAAAAAAAAAAAAAAAAAGGGACCGCGGTACCTGTGTTAAACCACTAGAGGCCGCTGTAGTCCATTTTTCTTGTCATGTGGATCTTTGGTTTTCTCAAGTCAAAAGATCCAGGCAGTTGGTAAGTTTCTCTGTGGGAATCCACTTCCTCTGCCCTGTTGCTGCGCTCATCCACCGCACAGGCCCTCCGGCAAAAAGGGCCCTGGCTCCTAGTCCCTGGTTGATTTTGAAAAGGGCGCCAATGGCGCACGGGCGCGTGCACGCGCCTCCTATGGAAAAAAAAGGGGCGGGGCGGGTGGATGACGCTCGATGCGCGCCACGGCGCTTCTGCGCATGTGCAGGCGTCCCAGCTTGTATAAAGACACAGTACAAGTGTCAGCTGGATGCAAACAGAGCTAGCAACAAACAGTGGCACACAGAGGCGGTTGATGCAGGCATCCCCATAGAAAGGCACTTTAGTGGACACCAGCTGGTATATAGCAGCAACTGTGTTAGACTATTACCAGCAAAAATTGGTGTATGACGACGGGAATACCTCAGCTTTGTGCTTAAGGGATATGTCGTCCAGACGCTCCGGAAATAGGTCTTCCAGGAAGCCAAAGGGGTCTCCATCGGGCTCTGAGGATATTGGGCATGCTTGTTCTGCACCAATCTCCCCTGAGAATTCAGAGGTCAGTAGCCGTAGAAACCCCGCAGGAGTGCCTGGTGCTGCGGCTGTACCCAGTCCACCTGCTCCTGTATATATAACAGAGGAGGTTTTATCCTCAACTGTGGGAGGATTGGAAGAGAGATTAACAGCATTGATCGCTGCTTCCCTGTCACAGGGAAAGCGCGTCCGATCTCCGTCTCCTCCTTCAGAGTGCCTGTTAGTGGAGGAACAGTCCCACACAGGGATCGACCTACCTGAAGGGGATCAGGATGAGGTTGATTCAGTTATGGAGGAATCAACAGTGGAAGAACCTTTCTCAGCATCTCAGGCTGAAAGATTATGGGTTCAGTCTCTGACTAACATGGTCCGATCAGCATTTAAAATGCCTCTGGCGGAACCACCATCCACTACGGTTTCCTCGCTGGGGTCGCTAAAAGCTCCCCAGGCTGTCTGTTCCTTCCCAATCCACCCTTTATTAGAAGGGCTTATTTACCAGGATTGGGAGCATCCTGATAAAATATTTGCTCCCCCCAAGAGATTTCCGGTGATCTATCCCATGGAGGATAAGTTCATAAAAAAATGGAGGGTCCCTACAGTGGACGCAGCCATCTCTTCTGTTAACAAATCACTGACATGTCCAGTAGATAATGTTCCAATGTTCAAAGACCCAATAGATAAAAAAATTGGAGTCTTTACTAAAATCTGCTTTCTCTACAGCAAGCATGGTGACACAACCTGCGGTAGCAGCGATTGGAGTCTGCCAAGCAGTGAAAGATCAGTTGAAACAAGTCTTAAGGGACTTACCAGATCAGCAGGCTCTTGCCCTAGCTGACCTGCCTAGAGCCTTGTGTTTTGCGGTGGACACCATAAAGGATACAATCCAACAGGCCTCCCGCTTTACGCTGTCTATAGTACATATGCGTAGGCTTCTGTGGCTCAAAAACTGGTCTGCTGAAGCTCCCTGTAAAAAACTGCTGGTTAGCTTCCCATTTCATGGAGAACGCTTATTTGGAGAAGATCTGGACAAATATATCCAGAAAATTTCTGCCAGTAAAAGTTCACTCTTACCGGTTAAGAACAAGGGTAGAAGTCCTTCTTTTAAGAGGCCTACTTCTCCAGTCCCGGGCACATCGGCTGTGAAGCAGTTCCGACGGCCTCCGCGGTCAAATTCAGGGGGCAGAAATCAGGGACAATCACAGGGTAACAAGAAGCCCTGGATCAAGAGAGGTACAAAACCTCCCCCCAAGGCATGAAGCGTTGCCCCCACTCAATCGGGTGGGGGGAAGACTTCAGTTGTTCACAGAGACCTGGCGGGACACCATCAGAGACAGATGGGTGCTCTCCGCAGTAAGTCTGGGATACAAGCTGGAGTTAAAAGGCACTCCTCCTGCCCAATTTATGAGGTCAAACGTGCCAAGAGATCCCCAGAAGAGAGGATCCCTCCTTCTGGCACTAGAACAACTATTGCTCCAAGGTGTAATCATGAAGGTTCCCCTGGAAGAAAGCGGATTCGGGTTTTACTCGAACCTTTTCACAGTCCCCAAACCAAATGGGGACGTGAGGCCCATATTAAATCTAAAAGGGCTAAACAAGTTCCTAAATATCAGGACTTTTCGGATGGAGTCGATCCGATCGGTGGCCACCGCCCTACAAGGGCAGGAATGGTTAGCCTCGATCGACATAAGGGATGCTTATCTGCATATTCCCATCTCTTTCCGGCCCACCAGGAATTTCTACGCTTTGCAGTAGAAGGGCGCCATTTTCAGTTCAGAGCCTTACCTTTCGGTCTGGCCACAGCACCACGAGTGTTCACAAAAATTCTGGCCCCATTATTGGCCAATCTAAGAACACAGGGTGTAACGATAATGGCATATCTAGACGACCTGCTACTAATAGACCACTCAGTGGAAAAGCTGGAAGTAGCTATTCACAAGACAATCAAGTATCTGGAATATCACGGTTGGATTATCAACCGGGACAAGTCAGTTCTAAGACCAGTCAAAAGTCTGGAATACTTAGGGCTAAGGCTGGATTCAAATCAGAGAAAGATTTTCTTACCTCCAGAGAAGGTGTCGTCTTTAAAAGATTTGACCCACTTAGTGGGTACAAAAAGAAAACCATCCATACGCCTCTGCATGAGGCTGCTGGGAAAAATGGTGGCTGCATTCGAAGCGGTACCCTACGGTCAATTCCATTCAAGGAATTTGCAAAGGGCCATACTGTCAGCCTGGAACAAAAAAGTTCAGGCTTTAGACTTACCAATGTCCCTGTCCCCTTCCATTTGCAAGAGCCTCCATTGTTGGTTGGTGCCCCAGAATCTGGAAAAAGGGAAACCCTTCAGTCCGGTTTCTTGGAAGGTAGTCACTACAGATGCCAGCCTCATAGGCTGGGGGGCAGTACTGGAGCAATGGTCTCTCCAGGGCAAGTGGTCAGAAGCAGAAAAGGCCCTGCCCATCAATCTCTTAGAGATACGAGCAGCCCGGTATGCCCTAGTAGCATGGACATCCAAACTCCAAGGGTCCCCTGTCAGAATTCAATCAGACAATGCCACAGCAGTGGCATATATCAATCACCAGGGTGGGACCAGGAGTCGTGCAGCCCAGAGGGAAGCAAATTGCATCCTTGAGTGGGCAGAAAAATATGTCCCAGCCATATCCGCGGTTTTCATCCCAGGAGTGGAAAATTGGAGAGCGGACTTTTTAAGTCGCCAGCAATTATGCCCGGGGGAATGGTCTCTTCACCCCGAGGTTTTCCAGGCAATATGCCAGCGGTGGGGAACACCGGATGTAGATCTGCTAGCATCCAGATTCAACGCAAAGGTGGACAGATTTGTGTCTCGCACAAGGGATCCTCTAGCTTGCGGCTCGGATGCCCTAGTGTTCCCTTGGGATCAGTTCAAGCTGATATATGCATTCCCACCGCCACAATTGTTACCGCGATTACTCCGCAGAATCGGGTAGAAAAGAAACCAGTGATTCTGGTGGCTCCAGCGTGGCCCCGAAGGGCATGGTACGCGGAGATTGTAAAAATGTCAGTGAGGAGTCCTTGGACCCTCCCACATCGTCCGGACCTGCTGTCGCAGGGACCGATATACCACCCTTCCTTACCAGCCCTAGGTTTGACGGCCTGGCTATTGAAGCCCACATTCTGAAAAAGAGAGGGCTCTCTAATTCTGTGGTATCTACCATGATCAATGCCAGGAAGCCGGTATCCAGGCAGATCTATTATAGGATCTGGAAAGCGTACATTACGTGGTGTGAGGCCAAGAAATGGCTTCCACGTAAGTACGTGATAGGGAGGATTTTGGACTTCCTACAGTGGGCTGTAGATAGGAAGCTGGCCTTGAGTACTATCAAGGGTCAGATTTCGGCCTTGTCAATATTTTTTCAAAGGCCCTTGGCCTCGCATTCACTAGTCAAAGCTTTCATACAAGGAGTGATGCGTATTAGCCCTCCGGTTAGTATTCCCATATGTCCTTGGGACTTAAACCTGGTTCTGTCAGTTCTACAGAAACAACCGTTTGAACCATTGCAACACATTTCCTTGGTTCTTCTCACCAGGAAATTGATTTTCTTAGTAGCCGTTTGTTCGGAATTAGGACAGAGTAGTATTACGTCCTCATCCAGCCTTTCTTCCCAAGGTGGTATCGAGGTTTCATTTGAACCAAGATGTGGTTCTTCCTTCTTTTTTCCCCAAACCTAGCTCGGTAGAGGAAAAGTTATTACATTCTTTGGATGTAGTAAGAGCAGTTAAAGCTTATCTAAAAGCCACTGCTCAGATTCGCAGAACGGCTACTTTGTTTATTCTGCCGGAAGGCCCTAAAAAGGGTCAGGCAGCATCAAAATCCACTTTAGCCAAGTGGATTCGACAGGTCATAATACAAGCCTATGGCTTGAGAAAGAGACCGCCTCCGTTCAAAGTTAGGGCGCACTCCACAAGAGCAGTTGGATCTTCATGGGCAGTGCATCACCAGGCCTCCCTGGCTCAAGTATGTAAGGCCGCAACATGGTCTTCGGTACACACGTTAACTAGATTCTACCAGGTAGACGTTAGAAGTCAGGAGGATGTCGCCTTTGGGCGTAGTGTGTTGCAGGCCGCAAAAGATCCTCATGCCTGATGGCGCCCAGCTTATGTATCCCTCCCCTCATTTGGCATTGCTTTGGGACGTCCCATTAGTAATGACTAAGTCGCTCTGTGTCCCGTGATGTACGAAAAAGAAAAAGGGATTTTTATAACAGCTTACCTGTAAAATCCTTTTCTTGGAGTACATCACGGGACACAGAGCTCCCACCCCTCTTTTTGGGACAATTATTGCTTGGCTACAAAACTGAGGTGCTCCCGGATGGGAGGGGCTTATATAGGGGAGGGTACTTCCGGTTTGGAATTGGCCAGTGCCAGCACCTGAAGGTAATCTATATAACCCATTAGTAATGACTAAGTCGCTCTGTGTCCCGTGATGTACTCCAAGAAAAGGATTTTACAGGTAAGCTGTTATAAAAATCCCTTTATCTGGGGGGTTTCTCCCTGTCTCCCCCCTGTTATGGTGCTCTCTGCACTAGGGCTGGGCGATTTTCCCCAAAAAAAAAATCTGAGATTTTTTTATAAAAAACTCGATTTACGATTCGATTCGATTTTTTTTTAATTATATTAATTGAAGTGCATCAACAAACAAAATTGCAAAGGCAAACCCTTTCTCTAACTGCTAAGTCAGTGTGCAACAAAGATTGTTAAACATCCAAATTATTAATACTGTATTTGGATTTAGCTAATAAAACAACAAAAGATCTTGAGGTTACTCTTAGTTGAATTGAACTGTGCCCGTGTCTCACTGTGTCCGTGCTTCACTGTGCCCATGCTTCAATCACTGTGCCCGTACCTGATGCAGATTTTCATGGGATACGGATTTTACTGCTACACCGGCGGCCATTCCAGTATTCAAAAGCCGCGCCTCATCCTCGTCTGTGATAGGCGGAACACTCAATTTCCCAGCATTTAGTGTTCCGCCTATCATGGACATCCGCTCATCCTCATAACACAGACGAGGATGAGAGGATGTCCGTGATAGGCTGAACACTGCCTGCTGTGAAATTGAGTGTTCCGCCTATCACAGACGAGGACTCGGGAGGCGCGGCTTTTGAACACTGCAATGGCCGCCGTCTGTCTGCATGACACACTGATCAGATAGGCAGACGGCGGGGTTAGTTCGTGTTACATTACATCTACTCGCGGCGGCTGCGGCGAGTAGATGTAATTGGGGTAACGCCGCCCAGTGCCATTCCGGATACGCCCCCCTGCAGCCCTGCTACGGAAACTTTGAAGGAAAAAATTACAAATTAAAAAAAAAAATCTAAAAAAATCGATTTTCTTCAAATATGAATCGATTTGAGCTCAAAACTCGATTCAAGATTAAAATCGATTTTTTTCCCAGCCCTACTCTGCACCCTGTACTGGTGCTGTGCTGTGTGGGGGTGTTTGGGGGTCTCGCTGGCCTGGCGGGGGGCGCTCATGTCTGTGTAGTGGACTCTGGGAGAGGAGCAGTGTTCTGGTGTGTGAGTGTGGGGACTTCACTCTCAAGGTCCTATCTTTCATCCTGCTTTTACAGTCTCTGGCTTTAACGGCATGGCTATTGAGAGCCAGGTACTGAAGGACCGAGGCCTTTCGGATTCGGTAATTTCAACCATGATTGGGGCACGGAAGTCTTCTTCTAGAAAGATCTATCACCGTACCTGGAGAGCTTACATCGCTATGTGCGAAGAGCTAGACTGGCGTCCACGAACGTGCTCTGTCCCCAGAATCCTGCGGTTCTTGCAGCATGGTGTGGCCCAAAGGCTGGCTTTGAGCACAATTAAGGGTTAGATTTCGGCCTTGGCCATTTTCTTTCAACGACCCCTAGCAGGTCATTCCTTATTTAGCACTTTTGTGCAGGGGGTTCGTCATGTGGTTCCACCTGCCAAGCCTCCGCTCCCTCCTTGGGATCTGAACTTAGCGCTCTAGGTTCTTCAGGAACCTCCCTTTGAAAATATCAGAGATATTCCTCTTTTAACTTTGTCTCAGAAGGTGGCTTTCTTAGTGGCCATCACTTCTGTTAGACGGGTGTCTGAGTTGGCGGCTCTGTCATGCAAGTCGCCTTACCTGGTCCTCCATAAGGATAAGGCGGTGTTGCGACTGAGACCGTCCTTTCCTTCCAAAGGTGGTTTCGGCTTTTCACCTTAATGAGGACATTGTCCTTGTGCCCTCACCCATCGCATCTTAGAGAGTTTGCGCTTCACAATTTTTAGATGTGGTGCGAGCCTTACGGGTGTACCTGGCGGCTACTGCTTCTATTCGGAAAGTATGACTCACTGTTTGTGTCTGTCTCTGGTCCAAAACAGGGCCAAGCGGTGTCGTCTGCCACCATTTCTAGGTGGATCAGACAGACTGTTATACAGGCCTACACCATTAAGGGGCGGGCGCCTCCCTTTCCGGTTACGGCACATTCCACCAGGGCAATTGGTTCTTCCTGGGCTTTCCGACATCAAGCGTCGGTTGCACAAGTGTGCAAGGCGGCGACCTGGTCATCCGTTCATACCTTTTCAAAATTCTCTAAGGTTGATGTGGCTGCATCTTCGGCCGCAAAGTGTTGCAGGCCGCTGTTTAATGTTGCAACTCCTTCGTTGAGGAGCTCTGCTGGTTTGGAGTGAAGTTTTGGTTGTTCCTTTACTATTGCTCCCACCCTTTTCTGATACTGCTTTGGGACGTCCCACACGTAAACAGTATGAGAGCTGTGTCAGTCCATGGACGATAAGAGAAAATAGGATTTTTGTACTCACCATAAAATCAATTTCTCTGATGTCCATGGACTTACACAGCACCCACCCTTCTTTTAAGGTTTGTACTGCTTTGTTACGAACTGAGGCTGCTGGCTGCAGGTAGGAGGGTTATGTCCGGAGGGACCGCCCCCCTGGGCGGGGCTGTTCAGCGCTGGTTTTGTTTTACAATTTATGTTTCTAACATCTAACATTCTGCCTAGATCTTCTCCTGCGAGCAGGGACATATACCCACACGTAAACAGTATGAGAGCTGTGTCAGTCCATGGACGTCAGAAAAACAGATTTTACGGTGAGTACAAAAATCCTATTTTTTTTAACCACTTCAATACAGGGCATTTTCACCCCCTTCCTGCCCAGGCCAATTTTCAGCTTTCAGTGCTGTAACATTTTGAATGACAATTGCCCGGTCGTGCGACGTTGTACCCAAATTACATTTTGATAAAAAAAAAATCCCCACAAATAGAGCTTTCTTTTGGTGGTATTTGATCACCTCGGTGGTTTTTATTTTTTGCGCTATAAACAAAAAAAGAGCGACAATTTTTTGAAAAAAACAATATTTATTACTTTTTGCTATAATAAATATCCCAATTTAAAAAAAAAAAATTTCCTTAGTTTAGGCCGATATGTATTCTTCTACATATTTTTGGTAAAAAATATTGCAATAAGTGAATTGAAGTGATTGAATTGTGCAAAAATGATAGCGTCTACAAAATAGGTTATTGATTTATGGCATTTTTATTTTATTTTATTTTTTTACTAGTAATGCGTTTTTTATTTTTTATTTTTTTTATCGGGAGTGCCACATTGCGGCGGACACTTTTGACACTATTTTGGGACCATTCACATTTATACAGTGATCAGTGCTATAAAAATGCACTGATTACTGTATAAATGTGACTGGCAGGGAAGGGGTTAACACTAGGGGGCGATCAAGGGGTTAATTGTGTTACCTAGGGAGTGATTCTAACTGTAGGGGGGGGGGGGACTCACAAGGGGAGGAGACCGATCTGTGTTCCTCTGTACTGGGAACACACCATCGATCTCCTCTCCTATGACAGGACGTGGATCGGTGTGTTTACACACCGATCCACGGGCAATCGTGGGTGCCCGGCAGCCTCTACAATGCCGAAAAGCCGAGAACGTCCTATGACGGCGGGTTCCTACCGCCGTCATATGCCTCGGGCGGCAAGTGGTTAAAAACCCTCAATTTCGGTTTTGGCCAAGTGCATCCTAAATTTTCGGCTTCGACACCAAAATGTTCATTTTGGTGCACCACTACTATAATGCCTTTTTTAAAGGAGCTGAGAAGTCTTCTAAGCATGTGGTCAAAAGTAAAGATAGAATGAAAGTGATCCTAGGGGTAAACATAACTGAAATTCAGCTCTGGAATAGTGAGAAAGAAGGAACGGCTACTTGCAGAGCACGAGGTCAATTTTGCACGTCAGGTGTTAACCACTTAAAGCGGAGTTCCACCCAAATTTGGAACTTCCGCTAAATCCACTGTTCGCCCCCTTACATGCCACATTTGACATATAATTTTTTTTGGGGGGGAGTGGGGGCTTCGGTAGGAGTGGGACTTCCTGTCCCACTTCCTCCTTCCGCCCTGGGGTCGCCTAGGCGAGACGTCATATCGTCTTTTGGCGGCCCCTCTCTGTAGACGATCACCTGGGATGTGACAGGTCCCAGGCGATCGCCTGTCCACCCAGAGAGCGCTGCGCCATTCGCGCATGCGCAGTGAGTGCCCGGCCGTGAAGCCGAATGCTGTCACGGCCGGGTGCCCACACTATGAATGGAGGCGCCGGCGCAGAAGGGGGGAGAAGAGCAGAGCTCCGGGCGTCGCGTCGCTGGACAGTGGAACAGGTAAGTGTATGTTAAAAGCCAGCAGCTACACTTTTTGTAGCTGCTGACTTTTAATAAACATAAAAAAAGGTTGGAACTCCCCTTTAAGGACCTTGCCTGTTTTCAGACTCGGTGTTTACAAGTTTAAAACAGGTTTTTTTACTCGAAAATTACTTAGAACCCCCAAACATTATATATTGTTTTTTTTTCTAACACCCTAGAGAATAAAATGGCGGTCATTGCAATGCTTTTTGTCACACTGTATTTGCGCAGCAGTCTTACAAGCGCACTTTTTTGGGAAAAAATTAACTTTTTTGAATTAAAAAATAAGACAACAGTAAAGTTAGCCCAATTTTTTTTAATCTGTGAAAGATAATGTTATGCCGAGTAAATTGATACCCAACATGTCACGCTTCAAAATTGCGCGCGCTCGTGGAATGGCGTCAAACTTTTACCCTTAAAAATTTCCATAGGCGACGTTTAAAAAATTCTATAGGTTGCATCTTTTGAGTTACAGAGGAGGTCTAGGGCTAGAATTATTGCTCTCACTCTAACGATTGCGGCGATACCTCACTTGTGTGGTTTGAACACCGTTTTTATATGCGGGCGCTACTCACATATGCGTTCGCTTCTGTGTGCGAGCTTGTCGGGACTGGACGCTTTAAAAAAAAAAATTTGTTTTCTTATTTATTAAAAAAAAACAAAAAAAAACTAACACCTCCAAGACCGAAGCATAATGTGCTAGTATGCATAGCATACTAGCTCATTATGTAATACTCACCTGGGATCGAAGCCGGCGACATGTCGTCCCGAAGTTATTTCCGGGTATCGTGGCTCCGGCGCTGTGATTGGCTGGAGCCGCGATGACGTCACTCCCGCGCACTCCCGGTAACGTCACTCCCGGTAACGGCACACTCACTGAAAGCAACGGCACGTATGTGCCATTGCTTCAGTGCACATGTGCCAATTACACATACAAATACAGGGGATATCTCCTAAAACTGAACTGCGTCAAAACGTCACTTCTGCCCATAGCTCTTAACCACTTAAGGACCGCCTCACGTCGATATATGTCGTCAAAATGGCACGGCTGGGCACATCAACGTACAGGTACATTGCCCTTTAAGAGCCCAGCCGTGGGTCGGACGCGGCGCGCTTGCGACCCGGTCCTGAGCTCCGTGACCGCGCCCGCGGACCCGATCGCCGCCTGTGTCCCTCGATCGGGTCACAGAGCTCAAGAACAAAGAGAGGTGAGTGTAAACAAACCTTTCCCCATTCTTCTCTGTGGCATGTCAGTGATCGTCTGTTCCCTGTCATCGGAACAGGCGATCAGTGATGTGTAACGTGTAGCCACGCCCCCCTACAGTAAGAATCACTACCTAGGGACCACTTAACCCCTACAGCGCCACCTAGATCGCTGTAAAAATGACAATGGCCCCAAAATGGTGTCAAAAGTGTCCGATGTGTCCGCCATAATGTCGCAGTCACGATAAAAATTGCTGATCGCCGCCATAACTAGTAAAAAAAAAATATTATTAAAAATGCCATAAAACGGTCCCCTATTTTGCAGAAGCTATAACTTTGGCGCAAACCAATCAATAAATGCCTATTGCGATTTTTTTTATTTTATTTTTTTTACCAAAAATATGTAGAAGAATACGCATCGGCCTAAACTGAGGAAAATTGTTTTTTTAAATATATTTTTGGGGGCTATTTATTATAGCAAAAAGTACAAAATATTTATTTATTTTTTTCAAAATTGTCGCTCTATTTTTGTTTATAGTGCAAAAAATAAAAACTGCAGAGGTCATCAAATGCCACCAAAAGAAAGCTCTATTTGTGGGAAAAAAAGGACGCCAACTTTGTTTGGGAACCACGACCGCGCATTTGTCAGTTAAAGCGACGCAGTGCCGAATCGCAAAAAGGGGCCTGGTCCTTTAGCTGCATAAGTCCGGGGCTTAAGTGGTTAAAGGAACATTTTCTTTTGCGTTTTTTTTTTCGACCCCAGATCTTATATTTAAGAGGACCTGTCATGCTTTTTTCGCTATTACAAGGGATGTTTACAATCCTTGGAATAGGAATAAAAGTCACACAATGTTTTTGTTTTGTTTTTAAAAGAACAGTGTAAAAAATAAAAAGGTAAAATAAATAATAAAAATTATTTTTTTAAACGCGACCGTCCCGCCGAGCTCAAGTGCAGAAACGAACGCATACGTGAGCAGCCCCTGCATATGAAAACGGTCTTCAAACCACACATGTGAGGTATCACTGCGATCGGTAGAGCGAGAGCAATAATTCTAGCCCTAGACCTCTGTAACTCAAAACATACAACCTGTAGAATTTTTTAAACGTCGCCTATGGAGATTTTTAAGGCTAAAAGTTTGTTGCAATATAAAAAAAAATTGGGCTAACGTTACTGTTTACACTTTTTTTTTTTTTTTTTAGGTAAAAAATAAGACAATTTTTCTAGAAAGAAAGTGCACTTGTAAGACCGCTGCGCAAATACGGTGTGACGTAAAATATATCAACGACCACCATTTTATTCTCTAGGGTGTTTTACTTTTTTTTTTCTAATGTTTGGGCGTTCCAAGTAATTTTCTAGCAAAAAAAATGTTTTTAACTTGTAAACAACAAATCTCAGAAAGAGGCTTGGTCCTTAAGTGGTAATTACTGTTGGGCTATTGACAGTACTGTGTGTCATGAATGTGTGTACTGTATTGGGATAGATTGTTGAACTTAATTTTGTCAATGTATGTTGAGATTTGAAGTCACTGCAGACAACAATGATGGTCAGTGTGCTAGCCACAGTTAACCTGCCCATACCTCTGATGGTAGCAAAAACCACTGTAACGGTATTTAATGTGTAGATGACTTAAAGTGCTAATAAACCCAAAAGCAAATATTTATTACATTGAAGCTTGCCAATTCTTAGATGTGATGGCTGCATTTAGTTTTTTTTTTGTTTGTTTTTTTTAGGCTTTCTTTCCTTTATTTTCATTCGGTGATCCTGCCAGTAAGTCTGTTGTTTTTCAACAGAACAAGCTGTCCTGCAAATGTAGCAGTTAGGGACTTAAGACAAACCATTTTCCACTGACAGGGGTGCTTTCAATACTCAGCTTTTATCTATTTGTTTATGCAAAACCTTTACCCCCCCCCAGCACATCTAACACTCCCTTCCCCCCAGATAAACCATGCTTCTGTCCAAAGGTGCCCCTGTAATGCAGTAAGAGTGTTACTGGCCAGATCATCAGATGAAAACAGAGGGGAAATAAGCCTAAGAAAAGAAAACTAATGCAGCCACCACATCTAATGATTGGTAAGCTGCAATATTAAATTTTGGGTTTAATGCTGCTTCAAAGTGTAACTAAAGTTGTGGTTTTTTTTTTAACAACCCCTTCAAGCCGAGAACTCATATTTGCGTACAGTCGGCGTGAAGGTGTTTTAACCACTTCAGCCCCGCAAGATTAACCATTTAAACCCCGGACCATTTTGTTGCTAAAGGACCAGGCCCCTTTTTGCGATTCGGCACTGCGTCGCTTTAACTGACAATTGCGCGGTCGTGCGACGTGGCTCCCAAACAAAATCAACGTCCTTTTTTTTCCCCACAAATAGAGCTTTCTTTTGGTGGTATTTGATCACCTCTGCAGTTTTTTTTTTTTTTCGCTATAAACAAAAGTAGAGCAACAATTTTGAAAAAAATTACATATTTTTTACTTTTTGCTATAATGAATACCCCCAAAATATATATATATATAAAAAATGTCCTCAGTTTAGGCTGATACGTGTTGTTCTACATACTTTTGGTAAAAAAAATCGCAATAAGTGTTTGGTTTGCGTAAATGTTATAGCGTCTACAAAATAGGGGGTAGTTTTATGGCATCTTTATTAATATATATATTTTTTATTAGTAATGGCTGCGATCAGCGATTTTTATCGTGACTGCGACATTATGGCGGACACATCGGACACTTTTGACACATTTTTGGGACCATTGTCATTTTTACAGCGCACAGTGCTATAAATATGCACTGATTACTGCGAAAATGACACTGGCAGTGAAGGGTTTAACCTCTAGGTGGCGCTGTAGGGGTTAAGTGATTCTTACTGTAGGGGGGCGTGGCTTGGCGTGTCACATCACAGATTGTCGTTCCCTATGACAGGGAACAGACGATCACTGACATGCCACTAGGAAGAACGGGGAAAGGTTTGTTTACACTTAACTCTCCCCGTTCTTCAGCTCTGTGACCCGATCTGTCGACGTACATCATCGTGCGGCGGTCATTAAGTGGTTAAGCTGCCCAATGACCGGGCCATTTTTTGCGATGCGGCACTGCATTGCTTTAACTGACAATTACGCGGTCGTGCGACGTTGTACCCAAACAAAATTGACGTCCTTTTTTTTCCACAAATAGGGCTTTCTTTTGGTGGTATTTGATCATCTCTGCGGTTTTTATTTTTTGCACTATAAACAAAAAAAGCGACTATTTTGAAAAAAAAACCACAAGGATTTGTACTGTTTGCTATAATAAATAGCCCCAATTTTTATTTTTTTTTTATAATTTTTTCCTTTAGTTTAGGCCGATATGTATTCTTCTACATATTTTTTGGTAATAAAAATCACAATAAGCGTATATTGATTGGTTTGCGCAAAAGTTTTATAGCGTCTACAAAATAGGGGATAGATTTATGGCATTTTTATTATTTATTTTTTTACTAGTAATGGCGGCAATCTGCGATTTTTATCAGGGCTGCGACATTATGGCGGACACATCGGACACTTTTGACACATTTTAGGGACCATTGGCATTTATTCAGCGATCTGTGCTATAAAAATGCACTGATTACCGTGTAAATGTCACTTGCAGGGTAGGGGTTAACATTAGGGGGCGATCAAGGGGTCAACTGTGTTCCCTAGTGTGTGTTCTAACTGTATAGGGGATGGAAGTAACTGGAGGAATTGACAGATCGTGGTTCCTAGCTTGTAGGATCACGACCTGACGATCTCTCTCTCCTCACAGAACAGGGATGTGTGTGTGTGTGTGTGTGTGTGTGTGTGTATATACTCACACACACACACACACCTGTTCTGCCTCTCGTGCCTGCGATTGCGCGTGGCATCGGCACCCCCGCAGTGCAGCGGGCGCGTGCCCCTGCTATCCCACTTAAAGGGACCGTCTTAACGCTACGGTGGTTCGCGGGATCGTGCCAACCTGCCGCCGTATTATGACGGCGGCTGGTCGGCAAGGGGTTAAGGTAAAAAAAATTCTTAGGTTTAGTAACACTTTAAGGTGGAAGTAAACCCTCCTATGCTTTACAGTCTAGGAAGCTCCCATCTTAGCGTCTGTTTGATCTACAGTTTCCATGGTACTGCACATGTGATCAATTGTGACACCAGGCATTTAATGGCTTGACAGCTCAGTTAAGAGTACAAGCAACAGTGACAGTTATCATTTGCAATAATACAATCTCCTGCGCTTCGTTTTTCGCTAATCTCAGGTGGTTTGATCCACTTTTTGGATTAAGGCAAAGTCTAGAATCTTGCAGCCCTCCTCAGAATAATGGGTATTCATAAAACTAGAAAAAAAGGAGAAAGGGAGGGCGCACCGACCTAGTGCATTACCAATGTAAAAGTTTTATTAAAAATGTGGACAGGGCCTGATGGCGAGTGGATCAGATGGTACCACAATAGCCGTTTAGCCGTCTTGGGGTACCATCTGATCCCCTCGCCATCAGGCCCTGGCCACAGGTGCCAAGGGATGGAGCTTGATTAATTGAAAGGCCTTTGTCCTACGCACGTTTGTGAGTAGTTACTTTGCTTTTTACATTTTTAATAAAACTTTTACATTGGTAATGCACTAGGTCGGTGCGCCCTCCCTTTCTAGTTATCATTTACTGCATGCTTTGAATAGAACTGTTTTGGGAAATGGTTAAATTAATGGGTTTGCTTCTGCTATGAAGCACAACCCTATGCTAACCTTTTCATACACAGTTGAAATACAATAGTGGTATCTGCTTTCCCTGGCAAAGAATTTGTAATTCTGTAAATCTATTCTTGTGACCTATAAAAGCAAAGGCGTTCAACGAGTGACATGCTAATATTCTGGTTGAGCTCTGAAGATTTCTGTGTCACCTCTTGGTCTCCAGCTTATCCATTGGATAATCAACCAGCATAATCACCTCTGTACTTGCAGCAGGTAGGAGACAGCAGTAAAGCTGAACCTGGAGGTAGTAGGGTGATCTTCCTTTGCGTGTAAATCACAAGACTGCTTGTTACAGTGAGATACATTTATTTATTACAGCTATTTATATAGCACCCACATATTAAGCAGTACTGTAATTTGTGATTAGTGATAGGGCCTGGCTGCTGCCGTGAGACTCTTAATAGGTAGTGTCATTGCACTCCTTCAGCACTTTCCAAGCCCATGTACTAAATGAATGTAAGAAATGTGAGCTTGCAGGATATTTACATTCGTTTTCTCTTAGCTTGGAAACATATTGTTATCTTTGCAAGGTCGATTTGGCCTGTGCACACAAAAAATAGAACACAAGACAATTAAGCCACACAGCCAGCAGGAACTTCACTCTTGTGAAAAAAAAAAGAAAAAAGAAAAGTAAAATGCTGTAGCTGCTGACTTTTATGGCCCATGCACACTGGACGTTATAAAAACGCCAGAAGCTTCAGCTGTAGAGTCACAGGAGTGCAAAACTAATTGCACTCCTGTGACCCATAGGAGAAGCCCAGTCAAACGAGCTCCAGCTGGAGTTCTCTTTTTAAGCATTTCTCTAGAATTGCCAAACTCATTATGTACTCCCGGAGTAAAAATCCAATAATGTGTTATTAATTATGGTATTAAAGTGGTTGTAAACCCACGGGGGGGAAAAAAAACCCTCCAAGACAAAGTCACAATGACAGGTATGCATAGCATGCTAGCTCATTATGATATTCTTACCTTAGGTAAAAACCCCTGCAGCGGTCCCGGGACACCGTTTTGGGCCGGCGACATGTCTCCCGGAGTTACTTCCGGGCTTCGGCGCTGTGGTTGGCCGGAGCCACAATGAGGTCATTCCCGCGCGTGGGAGCCGCTGGTAACACGCTATCTTAAGAGGCATGTGCGAGCCACCTCTTCACTGTGCATGTGCCGATGATGTCCGCGCATGCGTATACAGTGAATATCTCCTAAACTATGCAAGTTAAGAAGAAATTCACGGTAGCTACAGGTAACCCTATTATAGGCTTACCTGTAGGCAAAAGTGGTTGTAAAGGGTTTACAACCACTTTAAGGTTTGAACATGCAATACACAGATTTAGCTGTTATATATAACGTCTTTATAAATAAAACCAAGTTTCATAAACAAACATTAATATTGCATTTTGACAAACAGAAGTAAAACTTTAAAATCTAAAAAACAAAAAAAAAAACAAAGCTGTAAACTCTGTTGGCTGTAATGCCATTGCACATCACATATTTCCTGAATATATTACTAACAGTAAATCGGAAAAGCCTTTTTCTAAAAAATTCAGCTCTGTAGATGCCCTCTACTTATTCTTATGTGGTAGTGCAGTGTTAATTTTGACGTCAAATTTTGATTTAGTTTTAGTCATAGTCGACTAAAATGCCATTTTAGTTTTAGTCGTATTTTAGTCATCTGACTTGTTTTAGTCGCATTTTAGTAGACTAAAATAATGGTAATTTAGTCACCAAAAAATATTTTCGTAGACTTTATTAACAGTACAGTGGTTATGTGATCAGTCAGATTGTCCCCCTGGTGTAGCTCAGTTATAGGAACCCCAGGGCTGGGCGGGAAAATTTACACATCTGGGAAAACAACCTCAAAACTCCAGTGCATGACAATTTGAAATCTATACACATTTATTAACTTCTTTCGCAGCATTCAAGCTGTACTAAATCCGCTTAATTGCAAGGAAAACCATAGCAGTGTGGGCCAGACAGAGGCTGAACCAACATAGGAGTTGGGCGCTCTACTGACTTAACCACCAATGTGAATGTAGTCCATAGTAGGCAGGAGGGTTTGTGCGCAAAAAACTGTTTATACAGTTGTTGGGTGGTGTTTTTTTTTTTTTAAGCCTGTAAAAACCGCACTATGTAAGTCCATGTGTCCATATGTGCGTAAACGTTTACAGGTGTAATAGAAGAGAAGCATTTACAGGCAGAAAAAAAAAAAAAAAACACCAAAGGCGCGTTCTTGGGAGGAGTGTAAAAGCAGAAAAAAATGCTAGACGCGCATAAAAACTACATGCGTACAATGTATACATGTCAAATCTGCGGCAATTGCCGGCAATGGCACCATCCTAATCGGTGCAACGCCGCATCTGTTTTTTTCAAAAAGTAGTTTCTGTACTACTTTGCGATTTCGGGCTGCGATTTACATTGACATCTGTGCAGAAACCTGGACAGATGTCTCTGTAATCACGACCGAAATCGGGACTGGCATGCGGGAGTGAAATCGTGCGAGTTCAGCTAAACTCGCACGGCTTCTTTTCCCGCAGCCCAGTGTGAACCTGGGCTTTAGCAGAATTTTTTTTTTTAAGCTGCAATTACCTTGCAGCAGTTCTGTTCAGAGGAACTTTTTTAGATGCCCCATGTGCACGAGAGGCCTTGGTTGTACATTAGCTCTTTGCTTTTCTTATTTTTATATGTTATAGACTTTGCCCCAGTTTACTGATATTCCAGCATCCCAGCTACCCATTCCCCTCGTCAGTGGTAGGTATTCATAAATGCTATTTACAGTACCTTCAGTAGATTTTATTGTATTTTAGGTTTCTGATTTTAGATGTGGTGCTACCATGTCAAGGTTTGCTATTCCTTGGGTCTGAGATGTGTGTTGCATGTTATTTATCACAGTGCTGACCAATGTACCAGAGGAGACTGCCCAATTTAATGTTAGTCAAAGAGGGCTGTGTTGTATTGACAAAGTAAGTGAGGCTGATTAAAGGCCAAAGTCCTCTCCTTATGCTTCTGTTGCCTTTTTAATGCATCTAGGTTTTTGTTAGCTCTTGTCGCAGCAGCTTGGCACCACGTGCTATAACACCGCTGTTTCTTCTAGCGCACCCAAATTTTCTGTCACCTATTTTCACAAAGATTTCAGACTGTAACTAGAGCACTGCAACCAAAAATGGAAAAAAAAATGCCCATACCTACAAATATAAGACTAGATGAAGAACTGTATTTTTTGAATGCCCTTCCAATTTTGCAAACAACCATTTTTTAGAGTTTGAAAAAAAAAATCTGGAAAAAAACAAAAACAAAAAAATGTTTTATTGTTGCTATTGCAAAAAAGTGTTAATAAATGCGCAACCCTGGGGATGGCAACCCAACGTGCCAAAGAAATGTGTATATATGTGAATTAAATAAACACACAAACAAAAGACTGATAGGTGAATGGGTAAGGAGTACTCATAAGAAGTCCATTTGCTTCTGCTGCTAAGCTGTCACAGCGGCAGGAAAAAAAAAGGAAAAAGAAAAGGCAAAATTTCACGGGGACCAGACGGGCTCAGCAAATACAGATCATGCAGTCCTAGGAGTCCTCTCTCCGCTCACCAGTCTGAGATTTTTGGTACACTTTTGGTCCGTAGGAACACTCGTACAGCAGGGTAAGTGCCAATGTTAGAGGAAAAAATAAAGAAGCTTTATGGTGTAGTAAGTCCGTAAAAAGCAGATACCCTTTATTGAAGCAAACAGGTAGACTGACATCCATACACAGGTAAAAACAAAAACTTTTCAAAAAAGCACTACTGCCCGCCGCGGCGTGAGCCAATCAGCAGGGGGCGTGGTGACGTCAGAATCCTGAGCTTCACCCTACGCTGCGTTTCCTCGTAAGAGGCGTCGTCTGGGAAAGGAGGCTGGATCCAGACGTCACACACCACGCTTTATATATGGAAAGCAGGAGAGTGACACCGGAAGCCATGATACTGCTGACAGCTCATTAGTTCCTCGGCGCACAAGACTTTGTACCAAAGCAGGCAAACGCCAGAAGAGCCAAAACATTTTGCATGCCAGCCATGTTTGTCTTGTCTATCATAAAAAAGACCATATTCAGAATCTATATTCACATAAATAATTACTAAACGAACAAACAATTGCAACCTAGCACCTATTAAGGGAACGGTACTATTGAACATTAATTGGTTGCAACTCTGCCCCGGATACATATCAAATATAAAGCAAAGCATTATATTTAAAACATTATATTCAAAAGTATTTGTTATATAATGCGCAGGGAAGAATTCCAGAACAATGTCAGAATAATAAAACTAAATTAATTAGTCAGAAAAAATTCCCGCTCACCCAAAAAGTGTCCGTAGTGAAAACGGGCACTGGGAGGGTGTGTACAATACCATATACATATGAAACACACATGACATATATATCAATATCTCAGGTAAAGGAACAAAAATCGATTATGTCCCCATATGTCACCGTGTAATGCAAGTTTAGACTATACAATACCTTAAAGGGTAAAATTAAATTTGTATGAGTTAAAAATAAATAAAATATATTATAATATTTATATGTTGGGAAGCCCCTTCCCATTGTGTCCCCTATCCCATATGTATTTCACTGTGAACGCCCGACCCCCTGATTAGAACCAGATGCCTGTCTGAGTGCACCAGGAGGGGGAGGGGGAACTGGAGAGGTGGATAAACAATAACACAGGGAGGGGCTGTGGACAAGGGTGGGTGAGGAAGGAGAGGAAAAAAATATTTATGTGTGTGTGTATATATATATATATATATATATATATATATATATATATATATATATATATATATATATATATATATATATATATATATATATAAATACATATATATATACATATAGAGAGGCGGATAAATGATATACTGCAGACACTGTGAATGGGACTGGAGGTTTTAATGAGACCCATCAGCTATTATTAATGTAGCAATTAATGTCCCATTCGATGTTGAGGCCCCAGGGACTGTAACACCGCATGTCGAAAATCCACCGAGTCTCTCTACGTGAGATTTGGCGTTTCAGGTTGTCACCTCTCCAGTGTGGGACATACCTCTCTATACCCACTACTTCTAATACTGAGGGGTCTCTATTGTGGCACTGGCGAAAATGCCATGACAGTGTTTTTTGAACCCCCTACGTATATTGGACTGGTGTTCGCCTATTCTCACTTTTAGAGCGCGGGTGGTCCTTCCAATGTATTGAAAACCGCACGGACAACGTAAGAGGTAAATTACCCCTGTAGTGCCGCAGGTTATGAAATCTGATATTTTGTATTCCTGGGAGGTAGTATGTGAGGTGAAGGTAGAAGTTTTCAAGGTTTTTGATGTTCTACAGACCTTGCATCTCTTGCTGGGAAAGAAATTTTTTAAATTACCAAACATTTGAATTCTAGGTGGAAGGTCAACCACACTTGGTGCCACCAAATCTTTTAAGTTTTGATTCCTTCTGTATATGATTTTCGGACACTCAGGAAGCGTAGGTCCCAGGACCTTGTCACTTTTCAGTACCGGCCAATGTTTCTTATTTTATTAACCCACCAAAAATGGGATGAAAAGGTCGTCAGAAAGGACCATTGCAGGTCATTAGATGTATTATTTACTTCTTTCGTTTTTGGGACTAGGAGATTTTGTCTGTCCATAGACGTAACCTCACGAAGGTCTTTATCCACTATCATTGGTTGGTACCCTTTTTCCAAGAAACGATTTTTGAGAATCGTAGCCTGCGATTCAAAATCCTCCAGCCGTGAACAATTTTGCCTAATTCTTTGAAACTGTCCCCTCGGTATGGCCTTGAGCCAGTTAGGATGGTGTCCACTGTCTGTTGGGATATAGCCATTGCGGTCTGTATTCTTGAAAAAAGTTTTTGTCAACAGAGTACCGTTTTCTTTAAATATTACCAGAAAATTGACGGAGGTAAAACTGAAATCATATGTAAATTTAATCCCCCAATCGTTCAAATTCAGAATGGTCATGAATTCTTTCAGTGATCCCACATCCCCTTTCCACAGAAAGAAGGCGTCGTCTATATAACGACCCCAAAAAAGGAGGCGGGGCTCCTCTTGGGAAAAAAGTTTGTCGTTTTCCCACAAGGCCATAAATAGGCCTGCAAGGCTGGGGGCAAATTTAGCCCCCATGGCTACTCCTGTACTTTGTAGGAAGAATTGACCACTGTAATAGAAATAATTGTGTTCCATTGCGAAACGCAACCGTTTCATAATGAATTCCAAAGTAGATGTTTTCACTGAAAGTTCCTTTCTAAGAAAAAATTCCGCCGCCTTATAACCCAGTTCGTGGGGTATTATTGTGTATTGGGAGGCCACGTCTGCCGTAACAAGTAAGACGTCCTCATCCACTACACACTCAGATAGCTCTCTAATAATTTGCATAGAGTCCTTTAAAAAAGCCGGAGTCTTAGTTACCACAGGTTGTAAAAAAACATCCACGAATTTCCCCACTCTCGATGTAAGAGAGTTTATGCCGCTTATTATGGGGCGGCCAGGGGGTTGTACTGGGTTTTTATGGACCTTGGGGATGTAATATATAATGGGGGTACGGGGGGCCAGGGGGACAAGAAATTCAAGTTCTTGGTCGTTGATCACTCCCTTTCGATGGCCCGCCAATACGATAGTATTGAGAGATTTTTTTGTATTTTTCAATAGGATCTTTATCTAGGACTTTATAGGTATCTCGATCTGACAATAGAACCTCCATTTCTTTCAAATAGTCCTCTTTCTTCAGTACTACGATCCCCCTTGTCCGCCGGTCTTATCACCAGATTTTTTCTTTTGCATAGTGACGCAAATTCCCTGTTCGGAACTTTTTTGCTTCTCTTTTTTGAATTTGACTTGGATCAGGTCCTGTAACACTAAATCTTTGAATACTGTGATACTAGGAGCTGTTTTACCTGGGGGGTTAAACAACCTCGGCCTCTTTCTAAAAAATGATCTGTTTTATTTCTCAGGGGAGCTGCCACAGGGGGACCATCATATGTCCGAATTGGCGGATTTCCTGAGTTCCGTGGTCCCATACTGGCGGGATCCTCTATATAACATAGTGGAAAAAAGGGTAATCAGAACCCTGGAAGACCCCCTTTAAGTGGAGCTAACAATTACTATCCACCTCCTTACCAACACCCTAGGAATCAGGGCAGGTTCCCAAACCCTGGAGGTAATAGGGGAAACAGACACCCTCAGGGATACAACCAATATCCATCCAATACATATACATATCCCCAAAGCAGACCTATATATAGGGATCAATGCAATCATTACGATGATCCCGCCTACAGGATTCATCCTGATGATGGGTACAGGGAGGGGGGTCCCCCTTCTCCACGGGTACCCTGGAGACAGGATGTCCCCCTAAGGAACCAATATGGACCTCTCCAGGGATATGAAGATCAGGAGACAGAGGATCCCGCCAGTATGGGACCACGGAACTCAGGAAATCTGCCAATTCGGACATATGATGATCCCCCTGTGGCAGCTCCCCTGAGAAATAAAACAGATAATTTTTTAGGAAGAGGCCGAGGAAAGAAAGGAAGACTAAGAGAGGATGCAGAGGAGGGCAGCGGTGCCACTCCCAAAAAATCAAGGAGGAGGTAGTATGTCAGGGTGTGTTCAATCTAAGTGGAGAAGAACTCACCAGAGCGGAAAAAATCACACTCAACCAAGGATTAAAATATGCCCAAAGGAAGCCCTTAAATAAATTTCAAATGTTCCTAGACGTCCAAAAATACGCCAGGAAATTGAGCATAAAACGACATTTCCTGTCTAACCCTATCGTCAGAAATGATACCTCTGGGGAAGGGCAGAACAGAGGAACAGGATTAAGGAATGCATCCTTGTTTAACCCCCCAGGTAAAACAGCTCCTAGTATCAAAGTATTCAAAGATTTAGTGTTACAGGACCTGATCCAAGTCAAATTCAAAAAAGAGAAGCAAAAAAGTTCTGAAGAGGGAATTGCGTCACTATGCAAAAGAAGAAATCTGGTGATAAGACCGGCGGACAGGGGGGGGGGGGGGGATCGTAGTACTGAAGAAAGAGGACTATTTGAAAGAAATGGAGGTTCTATTGTCAGATCGAGATACCTATAAAGTCCTAGATAAAGATCCTATTGAAAAATACAAAAAATCTCTCGATACTATCGTATTGGCAGGCCATCGAAAAGGAGTGATCAACGATCAAGAACTTTAATTTCTTGTCCCCCTGGCCCCCCATACCCCCATTATATATTACATCCCCAAGGTCCATAAAAACCAAGTACAACCCCCTGTCCGCCCCATAATAAGCGGCATAGACTCTCTTACATCGAGAGTGGGGAAATTCGTGGATGTTTTTTTACAACCTGTGGTAACTAAGACTCCGGCTTTTTTAAAGGACTCTATGCAAATTATTAGAGAGCTATCTGAGTGTGTAGTGGATGAGGACGTCTTACTTGTTACGGCAGACGTGGCCTCCCTATACACAATAATACCCCACGAACTGGGTTATAAGGCGGCGGAATTTTATTTTTTTTCTTAGAAAGGAACTTTCAGTGAAAACATCTACTTTGGATATCATTATGAAATTGTTGCGTTTCGCAATGGAACACAATTATTTCTATTACAGTGGTCAATTCTTCCTACAAAGTACAGGAGTAGCCATGGGGGCTAAATTTGCCCCCAGCCTTGCAGGCCTATTTATGGCCTTGTGGGAAAATGACAAACTTTTTTCCCAAGAGGAGCCCCGCCTCCTTTTTTGGCGGCGTTACATAGACGACGCCTTCTTTCTGTGGAGAGGGGATGTAGGATCACTGAAAGAATTCATGACCATTCTGAATTTGAACGATTGGGGGATTAAATTCACATATGATTTCAGTTTTACTTCCGTCAATTTTCTGGACCTGGTAATATTTAAAGAAAACGGTACTCTGTTGACAAAAACTTTTTTCAAGAATACAGACCGCAATGGCTATATCCCAACAGACAGTGGACACCATCCTAACTGGCTCAAGGCCATACCGAGGGGACAGTTTCAAAGAATTAGGCAAAATTGTTCATGGCTGGAGGATTTTGAATCGCAGGCTACGATTCTCAAAAATTGTTCCTTGGGAAAAAGGGTACCAACCAATGATATTGGAATAAAGACCTTCGTGAGGTTACGTCTATGGACAGACAAAATCTCCTAGTCCCAAAAACGAAAGAAGTAAATAATACATCTAATGACCTGCAATAGTCCTTTCTGACGACCTTTTCATCCCATTTTTGGTGGGTTAATAAAATAAGAAACATTGGCCGGTACTGAAAAGTGACAAGGTCCTGGGACCTACGCTTCCTGAGTGTCCGAAAATCCTATACAGAAGGAATCAAAACTTAAAAGATTTGGTGGCACCAAGTGTGGTTGACCTTCCACCTAGAATTCAAATGTTTGGTAATTTAAAAAATTTCTTTCCCAGCAAGAGATGCAAGGTCTGTAGAACATCAAAAACCTTGAAAACTTCTACCTTCACCTCACATACTACCTCCCAGGAATACAAAATATCAGATTTCATAACCTGCGGCACTACAGGGGTAATTTACCTCTTACGTTGTCCGTGCGGTTTTCAATACATTGGAAGGACCACCCGCGCTCTAAAAGTGAGAATAGGCGAACACCAGTCCAATATACGTAGGGGGTTCAAAAAACAGTGTGTCATGGCATTTTCGCCAGTGCCACTATAGAGACCCCTCAGTATTAGAAGTAGTGGGTATAGAGAGGTATGTCCCACACTGGAGAGGTGACAACCTGAAACGCCAAATCTCACGTAGAGAGACTCGGTGGATTTTCGACATGCGGTGTTACAGTCCCTGGGGCCTCAACATCGAATGGGACATTAATTGCTACATTAATAATAGCTGATGGGTCTCATTAAAACCTCCAGTCCCATTCACAGTGTCTGCAGTATATCATTTATCCGCCTCTCTATATGTTTTTGTGTATGTATGTGTATATATATATATATATATATATATATATATATATATATATATATATTATATAATGTCCAACAAATTCGAGACCCCCAAAGATGATGGACAGTCCTGGACAAAGAAAAACTTGTGCTGTGAATATAATAATTCCTCCAAATGATGATCCCTCCAAATGATGAAATGCTATGTAGAATAAATTCTTGTGACTTTGTAGAATCCACCTTCACCAAAAAAACACTGTCACCCGAAGTGTTATGATAAAGATGGCAGCTTACCCCAACAAATTGACCCTTTTAACTAAAAAAGAGGTCAAACAAGCTTTCTGCAAGTATCAACTTGCTTGGTGGCTGGTGAAGAGGATAATCAGCTGGACAAACGATGTGATACGCTGGGATATGGAAAGCTCTGGTGGTATAAAATAGGAAAGAGAGGCCAAAATAGTGTAATCCTATTTATTGCAAGTAAAACATAGTATAAAAAGCCAAGCGCTTACTTAGAAAGTGCCCCGAACCCGGCACTGAGGCTGAAATCGCGTGGACAAGGTAAATGGCAGTCCCAGGCACGTAGAAGCTGGCGTGCGTTCCACCTCAAGGAACAGGCAGCCAGCAGGGACCGGAAGTGACGTCAATTGCGTGACCTGTAAAGACGCTTCTTGATGACGGATTCCAAAACGTACGTCGAGGCGTAATTGCAGGTCACGCAATTGACGTGACTTCCGGTCCCTGCTGGCTGCCTGTTCCTTGAGGTGGAACGCACGCCAGCTTCTACGTGCTTGGGACTGCCATTCACCTTGTCCACGCGATTTCAGCCTCAGTGTCGTTTGTCCAGCTGATTATCCTCTTCACCAGCCACCAAGCAAGTTGATACTTGCAGAAAGCTTGTTTGACCTCCTTTTTTAGTTAAAAGGGTCAATTTGTTGGGGTAAGCTGCCATCTTTATCATAACACTTCGGGTGACAGTGTTTTTTTGGTGAAGGTGGATTCTACAAAGTCACAAGAATTTATTTTACATAGCATTTCATCATTTGGAGGGATCATCATTTGGAGGAATTATTATATTCACAGCACAAGTTTTTCTTTGTCCAGGACTGTCCATCATCTTTGGGGGTCTCGAATTTGTTGGACATTTGTTTTGTCACATGGAGTAACATTTTCTTTGATTAGATCTGGTTACTATTATTACTTTATATGTGGGGATCATTTTATGTAGATTGTATTGGGATTATTTTTGGCTTTGCTGCACTAATCATCCACCATTGATTAGAGTGTGTTCACTTAAGTGGTAATTTCACTGACAGTTTTACACTTATTTTTTTTTTTTTATTCATTTATTTCTACAGTTGTGATAAATTGTCATTGGTGTATTGACACTTATGTACTAGCACAATATTAGGTGGGTGTAAGGAGTAATTTTGTGCATACCAGAGTTACTCCTTTTCTTTTTCTATTGTTATCGCCTACTAGCGCCCTCACTATTCACTATTATTTCACATATTTTTCAGCCACCACTGAACTTTTGAGGTAGCAGCTTGTTTCATTATTTATCTATTTGGTGGCGCAGGTTTTTTCATTTCCAACACCCTCCCAGTGCCCGTTTTCACTACGGACACTTTATGGGTGAGCGGGAATTTTTTCTGACTAATTTTAGTTTTAATTTTATTATTCTGACATTGTTCTGGAATTTTTCCCTGCGCATTATATAACAAATACTTTCGAATATAATGTTTTAAATATAATGCTTTGCTTTATATTTGATATGTATCCGGGGCAGAGTTGCAACCAATTAATGTTCAATAGTACCGTTGCCTTAATAGGTGCTAGGTTGCAATTGTTTGTTCGTTTAGTAATTATTTATGTGAATATAGATTCTGAATATGGTCTTTTTTATGATAGACAAGACAAACATGGCTGGCATGCAAAATGTTTTTGCTCTTCTGGCATTTGCCTGCTTTTGTACAAAGTCTTGTGCGCCGAGGAACTGATGAGCTGTCAGCAGTATCAGGGCTTCCGGTGTCACTCTCCTGCTTTCCATATATAAAGCGCGGTGTGTGACGTCTGGATCCAGCCTCCTTTCCCAGACGACGCCTCTTACGGGGAAACGCAGCGTAGGGCGGAGCTCAGGATTCTGACGTATTCACGCCCCCTGCTGATTGGCTCACGCCACGGCGGGCAGTAGTGCTTTTTTGAAAAGTTTTTGTTTTTACCTGTGTATGGATGTCAGTCTACCTGTTTGCTTCAATAAAGGGTATCTGCTTTTTACGGACTTACTACACCATAAAGCTTCTTTATTTTTTCCTCTAACATTGGCACTTACCCTGCTGTACGAGTGTTCCTACGGACCAAAGGTGTACCAAAAATCTCAGACTGGTGAGCGGAGAGAGGACTCCTAGGACCGCATTGCTGACACCTGGATCTGTATTTGCTGAGCCCGTCTGGTCCCCGTGATAGGGACCCACCTGCTCTGGTAAGCCTCCTGTATGCATTTATCTCTGCCGGAATGAAGTTTTACTTATGAAGATCTACAATTCTTTATCACAAGCTGGTTGTCTATCATATTTATGGACATTTTGTTTTTGGCTTATGTGAAATTTTTCCTTTTTTTCTTTTTTCCTTTTTTTTTTCCTGCCGCTGTGACAGCTTAGCAGCAGAAGCAAATGGACTTCTTATGAGTACTCCTTACCCATTCACCTATCAGTCTTTTGTTTGTGTGTTTATTTAATTCACATATATACACATTTCTTTGGCACGTTGGGTTGCCATCCCCAGGGTTGCGCATTTATTATCACTTTTTTGCATATGTTTCTAGCTGTATATTCCAGCTAAATTTTTATTTGCAGCACCATCACTTGATATTCAATTATGTATCATAGTCTCGTTTTATGACTGGTACTTATTCATTCACCTTTTATATATATTTTGTTTTGTTTTTTTGGGCTCAGTGTGTTAGCACTTGGATAGCAGCATAGCCTAGGGAGATAGCGTGGATTTTTCCCATTTCACGTATCGCATTTAGATTATTGTTGCTATTGCCAACCATTCCAGTAGATATACTGACATATGCACCAAATTCTAAAATAATTACTTCAGTTTGTAGATAACGAAACTTGAGGTAATTAAGACCATCTCAAAGTTGGGGTACAGAGACAGGCAGAGTGTCTGTCTCTGTGCGCTGTGTAGTGGAAGGCTTGTTTGCCACCACTACCTCTCCCCCTCCCCAACTGTCACTGGTTGGTAAGGACATTGTCAGCTTCACAGCCGACAACCTTTTAACAGCCAGTGACATTGATAGTGGACAGACCCTGAAAAGGAAGCTTAGACAGTAGTTCCCTATCAGGTTCACACTCTCCTTGTCATTGACAGCAGGCATTGGACAGATTGTATAGTCAATAGCAAGCTGCCTCTTGTGTTGTGACTAGCAGCCATTAAAGTGGAACTAAACCCACTGATTTAACAGTTTAAAAAAAATGTTACATTCCCACACCTGCCTGGAATGTAACTGTCACAGTGGTTGTACTCTCAACCAAACTGTCAAACCATGAAACGGCTGGTGTCATAAGGGATCAGCAGCAGCATCATGGCAGTTGAAGATCAAATAGAGGCCAAGATGGCAGCTCCCTTGGCAGAAAATAGGAATGTTTAGGTCTACCCTAAGGGAAGAACCCCTGTCTAGTGGGAGAAGGACTGAAACACTGATTAGCTGACTCAGTTTGGTGGGTGTGACATATGCTAGTTAGCCAGTGGGTAAAGTAGAACTAAAAGCAATAAATGTACCTCCTCTCTAGCTGTCTAGGTTCCACACTGGCATCTTTTCTTCAGCTGCTGGTCTTCGGGCATCTTCAGTGGGATGATGTAGCTCCTGCGCATGAGCAGTAGTCGGTCATCCCGGCACACAAGGACCATGCCAGCAATGAAGGTTGAGCTGTGCATATGTAGTTAGGTTTTTATGCGGCAGAAGACTGCAAGTAGGCATGTAGGTATATTTTATTGCAGAAGAGACATTGCCATAATAGCCTGCCTGCTCACAGTTTGTTCTAAAAAGCTCTAATTTCTGCTTTCAGAAAGGACATTGTATAGTACCTGTGTTCTGTGCTAAAGGGGTTGTAAAGGTTTGTTTTTTATTTTCTAAATAGGTTCCTTTAAGCTAGTGCATTGTTGGTTCACTTACCTTTTCCTTCGATTTCCCTTCTAAATGTTTATTTTCTTTGTCTGAATTTCTCACTTCCTGTTCCTCCTCAATAAGCTTGCCCCATCATCCGAGCCGTTCTGGCTGGGGGTTAGTCAGCGTGCTCGCCCCCTCCCTTGGGACTACATCCCTGCGGGGAGACGCTGTAAATGACTAACCCCCAGCCAGAACGGCTCGGATGATGGGGGCAAGCTTACTGAGGAGGAACAGGAAGTGAGAAATTCAGACAAAGAAAATAAACATTTAGAAGGGAAATCAAAGGAAAAGGTAAGTGAACCAACAATGCACTAGCTTAAAGGAACCTATTTAGAAAATAAAAAACAAACCTTTACAACCCTTTAAGCTTGAGACACAGTGGAAGCAGCAGTGAGTTAGGCATCAATGTGCAAGTTTGGCCTAGAACTGTTCCTCTTACTGATAGTCTAGTTGACTTCTGAGTTGTCTAGCTGTACCGTTCCACATAGCCAAGGTGCGGACAGCAGACTTCTTTCAGCTTAAATTAAGCTGCAGCTCCTGCAAAATCCCAGGAATGGTCAGGTCCAGTGTCCTAAGCTCTACTGTGCTCAGGGGCTCAATCTGTTAGGGTTTCCATGACTATTTTGTGTCTGTAGTGATATAGGGGTTGGCAGAAGGAACCACAGCGTGTATCTTGAGAATCGTAAATTGATACTCCCAGAAGTGTGGGATTTTGCAGGATCCTCAGCCAGCAGGTTCTCTTCACTCCTGCAGAAATAGGCAGCAGGAAAGGTGGATGTTTAAAGCCAATGGGACTCTTTATCTTATTCTGGTAACGCAAGAAGGCTACATATTCAATAATAAATAACGGAATGCCTCTTTTTTTTTTTCTTGTCTAAAGGCAAGAGTTAAAATCCCTGTACTTCCAGCAGGACCATGACTCTCGCATACAAGCAGAGGTCCACCTCTCCTGCAGTTTCAGCATGCCCTTCTGATCACTGCTCTAATCAACATCTGTCTTGTGCCATGGGTGAATCTGCTGATTAAAGAATTGTTCAAGGGGGGTGTGTTGGAGAGTTGAGTTGCTGCTTATATGTGAGAGCAGCAGTCCAACTTCCATAGTGCTGCCAGTAGAGATTTTTTTTAAACCCTTGCTGGTGCACTTGGCTGGTAAAAAAAAAATGCATATATTTTTCTGTGTATGCAGTCTGACTGCACAGAGAGAGATACTGTATATAGCACAAATGAATTTGATTTCAAAAGTGATCTTAATTTATCCATCCTAAAAAGACTATTAACATAGCTTCATGTTGACTAACAATTGCATGTTCAAGGCAACAGTCTTTGTGGTTGGGCAAACCCAGTCACATGGCATCAAAATGAAAGCATAAATGTGCATGCATCCTCTGAGCATGTGTCTGGCTTGGCATTGTTCTATACATGAATGATACCCCTTTTTATAACTTGCTGCCTTACATGTGATCCTTTTCGGTTTGTTTTACAGTAGGTTTCAAGGTTAACAGAGGATGGAATTATTGCCATGTCTTTGGGACAGCTTCTTCGTCGTGCTTCCTCCAAGGCCTCCGACCTCCTGACCCTTGGCTCAGACGGAGGAACATCCCCTATACTAGATGGAGAGATAATATTCTCGAAAAATAATGTGTGTGTACATCCCCGGGAGCTACTGCAGGATGTTTCAACACATCATCCTGGTGAGCACAGTTGCATATTATTAAGTTCTAGACTCAATCTGATGTATAAGTACAGAATACAAAGCTTAAAGATGAACTGCAGGTTAACAGCTAATTATGCTCTAATATAATGAAGCCAGCTATTCAGTAGCATCCATTGCATCAATTCTTTATTGGGTCAATGGCAGGATACAGCAGTAACATGCTAATGCATTTTTACCAAAGCCTTACTCGTGCTATGAGTAAGGCTATGGCTGAAATGCATTAGCATGTTACTGCTGTATCCTGCCATGGAGCCAATAAAGAATTGATGCAATGGATGCTACTGAATAGCTGGCTTCATTATATTAGAAGATTATTGCTACATTCCAAAGGCATTTGGGCCAGAGCACCTGTTCCTAGTCTTCCAAGTAATTTGCAGTAGAGCATGTTTTCTTTGTTAAACTGCTATTTATGCCTTTGAAATACATACATGGGAGTTGTTTTACATGTCAATGAATTTGTAAATCTGTACAGCCAGTTCTGGATGTAATAAAAAAAAAAAAAAAGTGAGGTCACCAACCTGTCCACGGTATGGACAGGTTGGTGACCTCACTTTTTTTTTCCTGTAGTTAGACAATACAACTAGGTCACTTCTTTGCCCCCAGCCTGCGATTGGATAGGGTAGAACAGAAATTTGCAAATACCTCTGCCTTCAGAGATGCTACTGTTGGAGCCGCTGCTGGCAGCTGACAACTTCTTCCCAGGCTTCTGCCAGGTCTTTGACTTCTTGATTGGCCGGCAGGGATGACATGACTTCCATTTATTAGCACAGAAATCATTCATTCCAGAACCACCACAGTGTGCAGGTAATGTCTGCTGAGCAGCTCAGTGTACATTCAATAAAAGATTATGAATAGGCATAGTTTTTTTTATTGGAAGTTTAGTCTTCAGTCACACCAAACCGCTTTGAAATCACACAGTTTCCAAGCCGCATGTCAGTTCGTCTTCAGGCGTGACTTGGAAGACATCTGTGCGAATTCATGCACAGTTTTCTATGCAAGTCGCACTTGAACTTGCAGAAAGAACTACTTTCAAAATCGGTGCAACTCTGTTGGAGTCAGTCGCACTGATTTGACCGCTTCCATTGCGGACAATAGGGTGCGACTTGTCATGCAATTTGAAACGATCAAATCGCATGACAAGTCACACCGGTGTGACCGGGGCTAAGTTCCACTTTGTGTTGCCGCTCTGCTCTCTTCTCCTGTTCCTTGACATATTAGCATGGAGCAGACTTGATTGGCACCTAGTGTTACCCCTCCCGTTCCCAGACACGGACAACCAAGTCAAATACAGGTACTATAGATGGCCTTATGCTAGTAGAATTTTACGTTCAATCTTTTTATTAACAGTATAAAAAGTGAGGTACAAAAGAGTAAGCCACACATTAGACAAGGCACTGGCGAGTCATGAATTAAGAGTAAAACAGAAAAAGCACAGCAATGTTTTATAGCCCACAATCAAATTGCTGTCACAAATAACATCAGCTCCTTATGGGGCGTAATACGATTTGTACATCAAACGCTTATGAAAAGGCTCACCACTCTGAAATTAAAGGGTATAGGAAGGGCTGCAACCCAGAGTCATTTAGTGCAATACTCCAAAGATGAGAAGAAAGAACATGAAAGTAGAGCAAAAAAAAAAAAAAGGAGGGGGACGGGATGGAAGATGGTAGAATTTTTTATTTTTTTTTGCCTATTTGTTAGTGGGGTCAAACTGATGTTCGTTTTTGACCACAACGATGAGAAAATTCAATGGAGAAGGATGGAAAGTTATTCATGATCAAGTTTCTAAGTAAATGTGTTTTTTAGCCACTTGACCTCCAGAAGATTTTACCCCCTTCATGACCAGGTCACTTTTTGCTATTTGGTACTGCACTAATTAAACTGGGAATTGCGTGGTCATGCAACGCTGTACCTAAACAAAATGTATATATATATTTTTTCCCACAAACAGAGCTTTCTTTTAGTGGTATTTGATCACTTCTGGGTTTGTTTGTTTTTTTGCTAAATGAAAAAAGTCCTGAAGATTTTGAAGAGAAAAAAAAATAAATTAAAAAATTTACTTTCTGCTATAAAACATATCTTTCATACATTTTGGCCAAAATGTATTCTGCTACATGATTTTGATAGAAAAAATCCCAATAAGTGTTTAATTGGTTTGCGAGAAAGTTATAGCTCCTACAAACTATGGTGTAATATATACTGGAATTTTTTTTTTTTTTTTTTTTTTTTTTTTATACTACTAATGGTGACGATCTGTGACTTGCAATGGGACTGCAATAGTGTGACGGTCAATCTGACACTAACTGAAGCTGGGGAGAACTGACTTGCTGCCACTGACAACACCAGTGACACTAATACAGTGATCAGTGATTATATTATTCAGTGTACTAATGACACTGGCTGGGAAGGGGTTAAAATCTAGGGCAATCAAGTTAAGTGTGCCTAACTGTGTGTAATGTGTGTACAGTGTGCTGATTTTTACTACTTTCTCATTCCTGCTTTGCTCCCTCGGTACAGAGCTCTGTATAGATTACCAACACTGAGCTCTGGGCTGTGATTGCACACATCTGATCAGCAGGTTTCGTCCATGAATCAATGGCCGGGACTTGCTGACAGGCTCCCGCTGTGTACTGATGCACGTGCCCTAAACCCGGAAGTAGGCAGCGAGGTACGGGTACGTCGCTTTGCCAACAGCCGCAGCTCCCCCTCAGTACATTGTGGGCAGGTGGTCGGCAAGTGGTTATTCAGTAATGTTCAGTCGCTCCAAAATCGAATGTTAAAAGCAAACATTTTTTGAACGATGTTCTTCAAATGAACTAATGAGAATTTTAGGAGGGATGTTCGTACGAACATTCATTCAAAAAGTGGAACTAAACCTTCCTATCTTTTATAGCCAAGGAAATTGTCTTCTTAGCCTCTGTTTGAGCTACAGTTGCCACAGTGCTGCACATGTATTCAGTTATGACACCTACACCAGCTGGCGGGTTTTTTCAAACCTGAATGTACAGTATCTCACAAAAGTGAGAACACCCCTCACATTTTTGTCTGGCAACAAAAGTGAGTACACCCCTAAGTGAAAATGTCCAAATTGGGCCCAATTAACTATTTCCCCTCCCTGGTGTCATGTGACTTGTTAGTTTTACAAGGTCTCAGGTGTGAATGGGGAGCAGGTGTGGTAAATTTGGTGTTATCGCTCTCTCTCTCTCTCATAATGATCACTGGAAGGTCAGCACCTCATGGCAAAAATTCTCTGATCAGAAAAAAAATTATTGTTGCTCTACATAAAGATGGCCCAGGCTTCAGGAAGATTGTCAAGACCCTGAAACTGAGCTTCAGCACGGTGGCCAAGACCATACAACAGTTTAACAGGACAGGTTCCACTCAGAACAGGCTTTGCCATGGTCGACCAAAGTAGTTGAGTGCACGTGCTCAATGTCATATCCGGAGGTTGTCTTTGGGAAATATAAAAACAAAGACAAAAGCAGCGCCTTCTAAGCGTAAAAGACGGTTTAATAGAAAAATAACTTAATAAAAACACACACAAACGAGCGATAAAGGTCAGCATTTCTAATAGTATCATCATCCGCACTGTCCCGGGGGATGCCTGATGTCGGTGGCTGGGGTGTCTGTGTGTCCTCCCTTAATCCGGTAACTGTGGTGGAACCCAGCGCTCTTGGCAAACGGGGACGGAAGACCATGGAACACAGGAAGACATGATGATGTTACTATTAGAAATGCTGACCTTTATCGCTCGTTTGTGAGTGTTTTTATTAAGTAATTTTTCTATTAAACCATCTGTTACGCTTCGAAGGTGCTGCTTTTGTCTTTGTCTTTGTTTTTATGTTTCAGAGTATCTTCTACCTGCAAGCTGATAGCCTTCTTTGATACTAGCATTTTTTAGCACTTAACATGGACTAATTGTCATGGACTTAAACATTGCCCCCATTCTGATTGAATCCCTTCTCGTATAAATAGTTTTACTGACCCTCACCCAGATTGCGCCAAATTAACCCACTTTCTATATGTTACTGTATTTTTGGGAAATAGACGTATGAGTGCTGCCAGCATTGCTGCAGAGGTTAAAGGGGTGGGGGGTCAGCCTGTCAGTGCTCAGACCATACGCGGCACACTGCATCGAATTGGTCTGCATGGCTGTCATCCCAGAAGGAAGCCTCTTCTAAAGATGATGCACAGAAAGCCCACAAACAGTTTACTGAAGACAAGCAGACTAAGGACATGGATTTCTGGAACCATGCCCTGTGTTCTGATGAGACCAAGATAAACTTATTTGGTTCAGATGGTGTCAAGCGTATGTGGCGGCAACCAAGTGAGGAGTACAAAAACAAGTGTGTCTTGCCTACAGTCAAGCATGGTGATGGGAGTGTCATGGTCTTGGGCTGCATGGGTGCTACTGGCACTGGGGAGCTACAGTTCATTGAGGGAACATGAATCCCAACATATACTGTGACATACTGAAGCAGAGCATGATCCCCTCCCTGGGCCGCAGGGCAGTATTCCAACACGATAATGATCCCAAACACACCTCCAAGACAACCACTGCCTTCCTAAAGAAGCTGAAGATGAAGGTGATGGACTGGCCAAGCATGTCTCCAGACCTAAACCCAGTTGAGCATCTGTGGGGCATCCTCAAATGGAAGGTGGAGGAGTGCAAGGTCTCTAACATCCACCAGCTCTGTGATGTCGTCATAGAGGAGTGGAAGAGGATTCCAGTGGCAACCTGTAAAGCTCTGGTGAACTCCATGCCCATGAGGGTTAAGGCAGTGCTGGAAATTAAAGGTGGCCACAAAAAATATTGACACTTTGGGCCCAATTTGGACATTTTCACTTAGGGGTGTACTCACTTTTCTGAGATACTGTATAGCCTTTCTTCATGTTTTTAGATAGCAGGTTTTAAATATTCAATGTAGGCAATCTTTTTAGCATGTTAGATATTTACTTCTTTAAAACAGTTTTCTGTGCAGTTTGTTTTTATATATGTGCATTGGGGCAGGCCATTTGTGTCCATTACATCAGCAGATTTTGCTACCTTATCACTCCAACATCTAACTGTGAAGGCCAGTCAGTTTGAAAATTATAAACTTTGCATAGTCTCCAATGATTTAAAAAACCAACAATCCACTTGGTAAAAATAGACAATGTTATCTCTACCTAGGCTGTAGATAACACAATTTGAGGCCAAAGCCAAAAGACAATATAAATTATTTTTAAGAGGGCTTAAATTATTGAATTTGTTGGTGTCCAGTAGCTCTAACACTCCAGAGACAAGATTTTTCTGCAGTAGTTGTATCTCAATACCTGTGAAGAACACAAACACACTGTAATTTGTCAGAGACCTCAAATGTTGGGTGAAACTGGGAAATTTCATGGTGAATTCTTGCCACTTGAGCTTCCAAGATACTGTATGTGATTGCTCTAGCCAGCAGCCATGCAGAACTGAACTTTTGGTGGTATTAACAGGGTCTGGTGCACTGCTTTAACTTCTGGCATCCCATAGGGACAACAGAGCTGAGATCTACTTGCTATAGTGCAGGGGTCTTCAAACAATGGCCCTCCAGTTGTTCAGGAACTACAATTCCCATCATGCCAAGTCATGTCTGTGAATGTCAGTTTTACAATGCCTCATGGGATGTGTAGTTCCGCAATAGCTGGAGGGCCGTAGTTTGAACATCTCTGCGCATAGTGCCTGGCTTTGTTTATAACCACCTTGTTTCTCACTCCCCATGCAACCCCAGGATATATACTGTATGCTTTGACCTCTGGGGTCTCTTGGGGCCTACAAAGGTGGATCTTGCCATAGCCCTTGACTTTGTTTATAACCACCTTGCTTCTCACTCCCTATGCAACCCCAGGCTATATCTGCTTTAACCTCTGGCATCTCATGGGGACTGCAAAAATGGAATCTGCTTGCCATAGCGCCTGGTTTTGTTGCTCAACACATTGCTTCTCACCCCAGGCTGTATCTGCCTGGAGTTCAGTTCATGTAAAGCTAAAAAAAAACAAAAAAAACCCATTATTTAGATAAAGTAGGTAGTTTTTTTTAACCATCTGTGCTCCATTTTGAAAAACTCCCTTCACATCCTTTTCTTTGGTTTAAAGAGAAAATAAGAGGAAGGATGTGCTGGAATTGGAGAGAGTCCAGAGAAGGGCAACAAAACAAATAAAGGGACTGAAAGGACCTTAGTTTTGAGGAAAGGCTTCAAGCATTGAACTTGTTCTCTCTGGAGAGGAGACGCTTGAGAGACCGTACTGGTGACCCCACAATAGGGATAAAACTTTTCTGTGAAAGGGAATTTAATAAGACACGCTGCAATTCACTAAAACTAGAAGAAAAGCGGTTTAACCTTAAACTGCATAGAGGGTTCTTTACTGTAAGAGTGGTTAGGATGTGGAATTTTCTTCCACAGGCAGTGGTTTCAGCGGGGAGCATCAATAATTTCAAAAAACTATTAGATAAGCACCTTAACGACCGCAACATATAGGGATATACAATGTAATACTGACATAAAATCACACACATAGGTTGGACTTGTGTCTTTTTTCAACCTTGCCTACTATGTAAGAGTAAATCTCCCCAAAGTGAGGAAAATCCATCTTAGTGTCCCCATTGGTAGTTGGTATGTTTCTCCCTCTATTTCTGTATTTCTGTTCTGGCGACAACGCAACATTTTAGATTTTATCTCACATTTAATCCTGTTGGCATGCTACAAAGTATAATAATTTTTTACTTCAAAGAACAATTCCAGGCAACAAGTAGAACTATTTTAGTGATAGGCTAATACAGTCCAGCAAAGACTGCAGCTGTGCTAAAATCAGAATAATAATTTATTATCTCTTACCCAAGTTCTCTGTGACTATTTGTAGCCACAGCACACACAGATTTCCGAACGGGCCATTGGGAGTGTACTTCCTAATCCCTGTGTACTCTTTCTCTATGCTTTCTTCATTACTAGTCCTCTTCAGACTTGTTGGTTGTGACACATTTTTCTATCAGGATTTCTGTATGAGAAGCAAAAAGCAGGCTGTGTGTGTATGTGTGTGTGTATGTGTGTGTGTATATGTATATATGTATGTGTATATATATATATATATATATATATATATATATTTTATAGTATTTATTTTTATAAAAATACAAAATTACAAAAACTGTGAATGCAGGTGCAGAACAACTAGCTGTAATCATACAATCAACTGTAAACTATACAACAAATATATAGAAAAAAAGCGGGGGGGGGACAATGACTGTGGTTAGTACAGCAAGTGTCACACAATACGACATCAGGAGAAAAGGACCTGTCTATAATAGCACATATAATATATGTCAGAAAAAACATTCTGCACTGGTCCCCTATTTACCAAGATATTGGTCAAGGCTGGGACCATTGACTCCAGAAATCAAAGTTCTCCTGTTTGGAGACAATAAGACAATATCTAGCTTGACAAAATATGCACAGAAAACATCACAACTTAATCTGACGCTGTATGCAAGGAAGCCATCCATCAATGGTGACTGGTGCTTCATTTTTCGAACCCCTCCGCCAGCCCCACTCACCCGCCCGCCAGCCCCCGAACTTACCCCATCTAGGTTCCGGGCGGCTTCCCTGGCTTCTCTTCCTGGCCAATCCGGTCTCAGGACCCACTAAGGGTCCTGATTGGCCGGGTGGAGGAGCAGGAAGACCATAGCGAATGTTGATTTGCTATTGTCACAAGTGGGTGGGCTCAGGGTGCAGTGCTCTGCACCCCGAGTCCACCCTTTTTTAAACCAATTAAAGCCTCTGGCTCTAATCACATGCTATACAAAGAAAAACTCTGTAGAACTCTATGCGTCCACCGCCCTGCATGGAGGTTAGGGGCCGGGTGCATAGAGATTAGGGGGGCAGCACCCCTATGCCCCTTATGGACCGGCCGCCGCTGCCACCCATCCATCTCACACCTTTTCAAATTTATGAGGTACTCCTCTATTAGCATATGTGACCTTGTATAGGGGAAGGGCCTTATTTATTAAAGCTTTCCAGGCCACGACTGTTGGAACATCCATTTTTTTTCCACAATAATATCAGTTTCCTTGCAGCATCCCATCTGCTCAAAAGGCATAAATTCTCGGATTACCACGTTACTGGAGCTGAGCAGGTAGATTGTGTTCCCAGTATCAATCTCATCAAGCATTTGTTTTCAATGTTAACCAACGGTCTCATGATGTCTTATTTTTTATTAACTTCTAATTATTCTGGATAAGTATTTGTAATAAAAAGCAAATAATAAGTTCCTGTTCACATAGACTTTCACGTAGACTTTTAACATTTATGATCAAACCCGACAGCTGTTTCGGTACACCCTTCTTCGGGGGAATTGTAGACATAAAGTTAAAAAAATTGTCTATAAAGAGACAGATTCTGTTGAATACATAAAAAGATACAAATGAATATCACAATATATGCTTGTACATACACTGCAAAAAAATATACACATGTGTGATAAAATGCACAAAATTATTAAATAAATATATGCTTACAAAAATGTATCCAAAATTAATTCGACACTCCATGCACCAGCGAACCACATGCACAGCCGTAAATGTGGGGTGAAAGAGAGAACACCCCACAAATGGGGTGGCTTCAAAGTTGACAGGATCCAAAAAGGCCTCAACGAGGGTCCCCAGGTGGCGATAAGCAGCAGTGTATGTACAAGCATATATTGTGATATTCATTTGTATCTTTTTATGTATTCAACAGAATCTGTCTCTTTATAGACAATTTTTTGAACTTTATGTCTACAATTCCCCCGAAGAAGGGTGTACCGAAACAGCTGTCGGGTTTGATCATAAATGTTAAAAGTCTCTCTTCATCAATGTAATCAACTTTCTGGATTTGTGCATAATCTATGTGTTTTATATCCAGTTGGTGTTTTCTTTGTACTCATTTATTAAATATATATTTTTGATATACTTTGGTGTGTTTTCAGTCACTTTCAAAGTCCCACCTCCAAGGGGGTTTTTGTTTTATTTACTTCATTTAGGATGTGGTGACTGTTAAACAAATATAATTTTGCAAACGTTGGTTCCTTTTGTCTTCTATACACCTTCATTTGAGTCCAGCTGTGTTTGATTATACTGATTGGACTTGATTTGGGAAAGCCGCACACCTGTCTATATAAGACCTTACAGCTCACAGTGCATGTCAGAGCAAATGAGAATCATGAGGTCAAAGGCACTGCCTGAAGAGCTCAGAGACAGAATTGTGGCAAGGCACAGATCTGGCCAAGGTTACACAAAAATTTCTGCTGCACTTAAGGTTCCTAAGAGCACAGTGGCCTCCATAATCCTTAAATGGAAGACGCTTGGGACGACCAGAACCCTTCCTAGAGCTGAGCGTCCGGCCAAACTGAGCTATCGGGGGAGAAGAGCCTTGGTGAGAGAGGTAAAGAACCCAAAGATCACTGTGGCTGAGCTCCAGAGATGCATTCGGTTGGTGGGAGAAAGTTGTAGAAAGTCAACCATCACTGCAGCCCTCCACCAGTCGGGGCTTTATGGCAGAGTGGCCTCTCCTCGGTGCAAGACACATGAAAGCCCGCATGGAGTTTGCTAAAAAAAACACCTGAAGGACTCCAAGATGGTGAGAAATAAGATTCTCTGGTCTGATGAGACCAAGATAGAACTTTTTGACCCTAATTCTAAGCGGTATATGTGGAGAAAACTAGGCACTGCTCATCACCTGTCCAATACAGTCCCAACAGTGAAGCATGGTGGTGGAAGCATCATGCTGTGGGGGTGTTTTTCAGCTGCAGGGACAGGACGACTGGTTGCAATCGAGGGAAAGATGAATGCGGCCAAGTACAGGGATATCCTGGATGAAAACCTTCTCCAGAGTGCTCAGGACCTCAGACTGGGCCGAAGGTTTACCTTCCAACAAGACAATGACCATAAGCACACAGATAAAATAACGAAGGAGTGGCTTCACAACAACTCTGTGACTGTTGTTGAATGGCCCAGCCAGAGCCCTGACTTAAACCCAATTGAGCATCTCTGGAGAGACCTAAAAATGGTCGTCCACCAACATTTACCATCCAACCTGACAGAACTGGAGAGGATATGCAAGGAGGAATGGCAGAGGATCCCCAAATCCAGGTGTGAAAAACTTGTTGCATCTTTCCCAAAAACACTCATGGCTGTATTAGATCAAAAGGGTGCTTCTACTAAATACTGAGCAAAGGGGTCTGAATACTTAGGACCATGTGATATTTCATCTTTTTTTTTTTTTTTTTTATAAATCTGCAAAAATTTCAACAATTCTGTGTTTTTCTGTCAATATGGGGTGCTGTGTGTACATTAATGAGGAAAAAAAATAACTTAAATGATTTTAGCAAATGGCTGCAATATAACAAAGAGTGAAAGATTTAAGGGGGTCTGAATACTTTCCGTACCCACTGTGTGTGTGTGTGTGTGTATGTGTGTGTGTATGTGTGTGTGTATATATATATATATATATATATAATATATATATATATAAAACACTTTTATTTTTTCTAGTGGAGCATTGCTGTTTAATCTTGGAGGGTCTTCTTGCCAGATTACCTCTTATTCTTAGATCGGATTCTGCTGCAAATATCCAGCTTTTGTATTTCATACGAAGCGCTTGTTATTTGGGCAACCTCACCTAAATGCTGGCTTGTGTATTCCAGCTGTGAAATCTTTGATCTAGCGCCCATCATTCTTTTTATATAGTATACTTTTGGCTATTGGCCTAGAGTTTTACAGAACTGCCTGTGTATTGACCAGATCCCACGTCTGTGTTTGAAAGATACAATAGGCTATTGAAAGACCAGATATGCAAGTTTACACTCGGACAATCAATCCAGCTGTCTGTGGATGATTTGGGACATGGCACAGCCAGTACATTGCAGAGTCCTTGGCCCACTGTTCTGTTGTTTAGATGGATGAGCTGTTCTCATATTGGACCTGTCTGGGGCAGCCATAAGCGACTTCTGTAGCATCTGGATTAATTGTAGCTGTATAAAAGGGCTTTCATTCACAAAAACGCAAGCTGACAACAGCACACACCAGATACTACACTAGTCTAAGACAGCCTAGTGTAGTTCCTGGCTTGTGACGTTTTTGGCTTCTGTTTTTGTCAATAAAGGCCCTTTTGCCACACCACCTCTCCTCCTTAACTGTCAGTCAGAAACCCATCTTCATTGATAAGCATTGTTGGATAGCTAGGCTGGTGGGTAGGGCTAGCTATCTGACAACACAGCTCAGCAACCTCTGCACAGATTTAGATTTTGAAGTGCTAGATTCCCTGGAAGATTTGTTTTTTATTTTTTATATTTCTGGTTCTAGTTCTTCTTTTAATACCTCCCAGCTGTCAGTGTATATAGTGACATTGGAAAAATAATCCACTTAAAAGGTCATTGCTACACCTTTCAACTCTGCATACTGGCTGGATCCTTAAATTCCAGTCTACTGCAGGACTGTGTCAGTTCTTGGGTTGTAGCATGCCGCTGTCCACTGACACCCAGACAAGTTTACTGTGGCTGAACCATTAGTGAACCATGCTGACTTTTTCTCATGTTCTACAGATACTAAAAAGTTCAGCCTCTTGAATGGGGGATGGTTACAGCACAGGAATTTCTTCTGGCTTGGTGCTGGTGAAAGTGACAAGTCTTTTTCTTTTTTTTTTATGTTTTGACATCCCCTGCTGCAACACCCCCTCACTTCTGAAGGTACCACTTTCATTTTATCAGTGTTTGGTTCTGGGCTAAAGTTATCCTAGTAGTCCATCCCCTTATTGCTATTGTCAATAGATATTTCTAACACGCATCATAGGCATACTTAGAATTACACACCAAAACACATTCTGCTACTCTCCGAGTATGGCAATACCACATGCGTAAGACTTTTTCATAGCCTAACCACATAGAGGGGCCCAAAATCCAAGGAGCACCTTCAGACGTTTCAGGGGCATAAATTACACATCCTATTTCCTGACTCCCCATCACATTTTTGGAGACCGTGGAGCACCAGAACAGTGGAAACACCCACAAACTGAACACATTATGGAGAGTAAAAACTTCAAGGTATTTTTTTAAGAGGCATGGAATGTCTTTTGAAAAAAAGTAAATACATTTTTTTTTCTGCACAAAGTTGTCAGTTTTAAGAAGTTATTTCTCACATACAGCATAGGTATACTTAGAATTGCAACCCAAAACCCATTCTACTTCTCCTCCTGAGTATGGCGATTCCACATGTGAGACTTTTTCACTGTCCGGACTGATTATGTACTGGTGACATACTATAGGTGACATACTGGAAAGTAGATTCCCGCCAGGAATGCCATGTTCACTGGCCACAGAGTACAGGAGGCTCAAGAACAAAAGATTTCCTGTGGTTCCAAGAATGCAGTTGTCTGCAGGGTATGGCTAGGACTGGTGTTTTACAGGAACGCAGTCCGCAGGATGTGCCATTTCAAGCGCAGGCAGACACATGGTCAGCAAACAGGCAAAGGATCAGTCCTGGCAGCAGGCAGAAATGTGGTCTATATAAACAGGCCAGGGTTAGTACAGGCAGCAGGCAGAATCAACACTGCACTAGTGTGGTGGTGATCAGGATCACTGTGACTGGCTGCACTGGGTTGGTGACAGTGGGATTTGTGTAGCAGTGATTGGGACACTGTTGCTGTCTTACAATGGTCTGGTGGGACTGGTGTGCTGATAATCAGAGACCCTGTTGCTGACTTTCACTGCTGTGGTGACATTGTGACTGATGTGGCGCTGATAAGGAACAGTGTTGTTGGCATACATGGTCTGGTGACATTGGAACAAATGTGGTTATCAGGAACACTGTAACTTGTGTGTCAGTGATCTAGGACAATATGACTGGTGTGGCGGTGATCAGGGACACTGTGAATGGTGCAGCAGGGATTAGGGACACTGGTGCAGCAGTAATTAGGGATACTTACTAGCAGCACTGGTCTGGTGACACTATACTGCTGTTGTGATCAGAGACAATGAATGGTGGCACTGACATACAGTGATATCAGAGCAGCCAGCCATTGTACATGATCACTGCCACAGCAGAACAATGTCACCATAGTGATGCTGCAGTTGTTGTGGTGTCAGTATGTAAAAACAATTGTAATTTATTTTTACAAATTGTCACTAGAGCAGTGAATGTCACCATAGAGAACACTGTACGGCTGTGGAGGAGTGATCAGTTTTTTTTTTCCTACACTATTGCCTATTAAAATGATAATTACTGCATAATCAAGTTACACAGTGGCATCCATTCATAATGCCATTGTTTACTGTTGGGATAGCTGTATTTGGCCACAGCTATCGCATGTTAGAGGTCCGCTGTGATTGGTCACAGTGATAACATGGTACAGGGCCAATCACAGAGATCACAGTAGTACACACAGTAGTAGGCAAGGGCGTCATGAATGACCGCAATTGTTTTACTACTATTCATGTGATCACTATGATTGATCACGGCAATCACATGGTACCAGGGTCATTTACAGCAGCTTGTACACTGATCCGTTATCTGGACACAGTGATCACAGAATGCGCTTGTGCATAGCCGCGCATGATCGCCAGAAGTGACGGATGCATCTGTGTATTGGCTGGCAGGAGCTTTCTTTTCTACTGGGTGATCATCATTAGTAATATCAAATTCTACCTTCTCTTCATTTGCTATCATTTGAGGAGAGCACATCTTCACAATTCAAATTTTGGGATCTGACAATGACATATAACCTGGCTTTACTAAAAGGTTTATAGCCCTTCCTTTTTCTTTAAGACATTTGTTCATTTTGACATGAGGACTGCACACTGTTCTTGTAAAAAAACTGACGCGACTAGCAGTTGATTGTACACACTAAAGACACTGCTAATGAAGGCCATACATGGGTCAAATTCCAAACGAATTTTATCAGAAAATCAAAAAATCTGAAATTGTGTGCGATTTGTAATCCAATGGTGCCAACATTGATTTAAAAATTCCTGCCAACCAAGCCTTCAATTTCGCCTCAATTTGCTACCGAAAATACATTTCTCTTGTCATCCATGGACTGACACAGCGTGTCTTTTACACCTTTACACGTGGGTTATGTCCCTGCTTGCAGGAAAAGACCTAGGCAGAATGTGAGATGATATACATACATTCTAAACAGCCAGAGCTGAACAGGGGGGTGGTCTCTCCGGACATAACCCTCCCACTGCAGTCAGCAGACCTTTTTTTCTGCCTAGCAGAAGGAGAAGACGTGGCTCTCTCAGGAGCCAGTCTTCTGACCTATTTTTATTCCTTTTGGAATTTTTTCCTATTTTATTCTTTTGAGATCTTCTATCAACTGTCGGCTGGGCAACAGGTTGGGTACAAGATATCCTCGTAGTCTTCCCTGTCCGACCATCGAGCGTGCTGATCCTCGCCTTGTGTGCGTGAGACTCAGTTCACGACATGCCCCACGACTCCAGGGGTGGCCGGTGGGCTTCCAGCTCCGCGGTCCTCTCAAGATAGAACAGTCCAGCTGTATCTTTCGCGGTGGACCGGGCCGACAGCTACTCAGTACCGCACTGTGATAGTTCTGTCAGAAACACACCAGTGGGTCCCTCAGGGGATGGGTAAGTAGTCTCTCCTGGCTGCAGGTGAGTACATGCTGTGTGTTTCTTGTGTGGGGAATTTCCCTGTCTCCCCCTGTGTTTTTTAATGTCACTCTCTGTTCACTAGTGCTGGCGCTGTACTGTGTGGGGTGCCTGGGGGCCATACTGTCCTGGGGGGGGGCTCATGCTGCTCTGCATTCGCTGGGGCTGTTTGTTTTTGGATGTGAGGGGCCTGGGCGCCGTTCGGCGCCATGTTTGGTGTGTGTGTGCTGGTTTTACATTGGCGGCCATCTTGCCGTGGTCCGCCGGAGCACATTGCGGTGGCCATTTTCTTGTAGCCGCACAGGGCGCTTGTTAGTGAACTCATTGATGCTGTGAGGGACACTCTCAAGCTAAATGCTGCGACCACAGAACCTCAGGCGGATACAGTCTCCTTTTGGTTCTTTTAAGACCAAGCCTTCTAAAAAGGTTTTTCCATATGTACCTTTCTTTGACCAGCTCATTGACCAGGTCTGGGAAAAGCCGCAGAAGACTTTCATGGTCCCGCGGCGTTTGTCTATTAGATACCCCTTTGAAGACGCCCTGCTTAAAAAGTGGGCTTCTCCCCCGGTGATCGACCCTCCAGTCGCCCGTTTAAACAAGGCCACCACTCTCCCGATGGAGGGGACTCCTGCGTTTAAGGACCCCACTGACAGGAGGTCAGAAGTGGTGAGTAGAGCCATGTTCGCCTTGTTGGGATCCGCCCTACGGCCCGTAGTAGCGGCGACCCTTGTGTCTCAGAAACTCACGGAATGGGCAAAAATTTTGCACCAAACTGTGCAGGAGTATAACCTTCCTCCAGACACTATTGCTCTGGCCCACCAGATGGTGCAGGGTCTGATATATGTGTGCAACGCCACGTTGGACGCGGCCCCTTTTTAATATCCAGGGCCTCTGTCTCGGCGGTGGTATTGCGTCGTCTCATCTGGTTGAAATGCTGGTCTGCTGACCTAGCCTCTAAGAAGCTCCTGACGGATCTACCTTTTAAGGGTGGTAGACTTTTTGGTGCTGCTCTGGATGACATCATCAAGGATGTCACGGGAGGTAAAAGCACTCTCCTTCCTCAAACTATCAAGGGTAAGGAGGCCCGACGTAAACCGGGTCCTTCCTTTCCAGCAAAAAAGGGGTTTTTTCGTCCGTCAGAGTCCACGGGTAAGCCATCCCAGACTGACAACAGTGCGGCTGGTGGGCACAAGCGCCCCTGGGTGCGTAAGCCGAACAAGCCGGCTCCCAAGCCCGCCTCCGCGTGAAGTCTTACCCCCGTCCGTCTCTGGGGTGGGGGGGCGACTTCGCAGGTTCACGGATCGGTGGACCTCCCGGATCTCCGACCGGTGGGTGTGCGAGGTGGTCACCTCAGGATACAGAATAGAGTTCCGCTCCTGGCCCCCAGACAGATTCTTTCCCTCAAATCTCCCTCTCCTTCCTGCCCGTCGGGCAGCCCTCTTGGGGGCTGTACAGGATTTGATCGGGTCCGGAGTAATTGTGCCGGTTCCGTCCCAGGAGAGGTTTCAGGGGTTCTACTCTAATCTGTTTGTTGTTCCAAAAAAGGACGGGGTTCGGCCAATCCTGGACCTCAAGGCCCTGAATGCCTTCGTGAAGGTGCAAAAATTCCACATGGAATCCATTCGCACGGTGATCGCTACACTCCAAGGGGTTTTTCTGGCATCCTTGGACATCAAGGACGCCTACTTGCATGTTCTGGTGGCTTGCGCAGATCGGAAGTTTCTGCGCTTTGCGGTCGGCGAAGTCCACTATCAATTTGTGGCTCTTCCCTTCGGCCTAGCCTCGGCACCAAGGGTGTTCACCAAGGTGCTTGCTCCGGTCCTAGCTTTGCTGAGACAGCGAGGCATTGCTATCGTGGGCTATCTGGACGATTTTCTTCTAAGAGCAGACAGTGGCTCAGAATTGGAAGAAAGTGTGACTATCGTCAGTCAGACCCTCAGGGAGTTTGGGTGGCTCCTGAACGTTCAGAAGTCGGTTCTAGTCCTGACTCAGCGTCTGGAGTATCTAGGTCTGATTCTGGACTCCTTGGAGGCAAGAGTCTTCCTACCTCCAGACAAACTACTGACACTTCAGTCTGCAGTACGGGTGCTGACGTCCCGAAAATGGTCGTCAATCCGCTTTTGCATGAGAGTCCTGGGACTCATGGTGGCCTCCTTTGAGGCCGTTCCTTATGCCCAAGCGCACACCAGGGCTTTACAGAAAGAGATCTTGTCCACTTGGGACAAATCCCCGTTGTCCTTGGATCTTCAGATCCAGGTGAGTCACCTGGTCAGGGCGTCCCTGACGTGGTTGTTGAGGTCCCCGGCTCTTCGGTCCGGGAAGTCGTTCCTCCCCATCCAATGGACGGTGATCACGACGGACGCCAGCCTGATGGGCTGGGGGGGAGTCTGGGGAGTCCTGTCGGCCCAAGGGCTTTGGACTCCGGACGAAGCCCTCTTGCCGATCAATGTGCTGGAGATACGGGCAATCAGACTGTGCCTCTCCTCATGGTCGGAGTAACTACAGGGTCACTCCATCAGGATCCAATCGGACAACGCCACAGCAGTGGCGTATGTCAACCATCAAGGGGGGACTCGGAGCTCAGCTGCGGCTTCCGAGGTCGCCCGCATCCTGAGGTGGGCCGAAAGAAGCGTGCCGGCTCTGTCGGCCGTCTACATTCCGGGCGTAGACAATTGGCAGGCGGACTATCTAAGTCGCCAGACGCTGGACCAGGGAGAGTGGTCCTTGCACCCGGAGGTCTTTCAACTCCTTTGCAGACGGTGGGGCACGCCGGATGTGGACCTGATGGCCTCTCAGTTCAATCGCAAGGTGTCGAGGTTTGTGGCCAGATCCAGGGATCCCTGGGCGGATGCCTCGGATGCGTTGGTGGCCCCATGGGGTCAGTATCACCTGATATACGTTTATCCTCCGCTGCAGTTGCTCCCTCGCCTGCTCCGCAGGGTAGCGACCGAGGGAATTCCGGTGATCCTCATTGCTCCGGATTGGCCTCGGCGTCACTGGTACGCCGATCTGGTACGTCTCGTCGCAGACGTTCCCTGGCGGTTACCAATACGGGGGGACCTTCTGTCTCAAGGTCCTATATTTCATCCTGCTTTACAGTCTCTGGCTTTAACGGCATGGTTATTGAAAGCCAGGTGCTGAGAGACCGAGGTCTCTAGGATTCGGTCATTTCGACCATGTTAAGGGCACGGAAGTCTTCCTCCAGAAAGATCTATCACTGTACTTGGAGAGCTTACATCGCCATGTGCGAAGAGCTGGACTGGCGCCCACGAACGTATTCCGTTCCCAGAATCCTGCATTTTCTGCAGCGTGGCGTGACCCAAAAGCTCGCTTTGAGTACCATTAAGGGTCAGATTTCGGCCTTGGCCATCTTCTTTCAGCGACCGCTGGCGGGTCATCCCTTGGTTAGCACCTTTGTGCAGGGGGTTCACCATGTGCTCCCCCCTGTCAAGCCTCCTCTCCCCCCGTGGGATCTGAAATTGGTGCTCTCGGTTCTCCAGGAACCTCCCTTTGAAAATATTAGAGATATTCCCCTCTTGACTTTGTCTCAGAAGGTGGCCTTCTTTGTGGCCATTACTTCCATTAGACGAGTGTCTGAATTGGCGGCCTTGTCCTGCAAGTCGCCCTTTTTGGTCATCCATAAGGATAAGGCGGTGTTACGTCCGCGACCTTCTTTTCTGCCAAAGGTGGTCTCGGCCTTCCACTTAAATGAGGACATTGTCCTCCCGTCCTTGTGTCCTCACCCATCGCATCCCAGAGAGTTTGCGCTTCACACTTTGGATGTGGTACGAGCCTTGCGGGTGTACCTGTCTGCTACTGCTTCTATTCGGAAGTCTGACTCACTATTTGTGGCTGTCTCTGGTCCAAAACAGGGCCAAGCGGTTTCGTCTGCCACCATTTCTAGGTGGATCAGACAAACCGTCATTCAAGCTTATGCTCTCAAGGGGCGGGCGCCTCCCTTTCCGGTTACGGCACATTCCACCAGGGCAATTGGTGCTTCCTGGGCTTTCCGACATCAAGCGTCGGTTGCACAAGTGTGCAAGGCGGCGACCTGGTCGTCTGTTCATACCTTTTCTAAGTTTTATAAGGTTGATGTGGCTGCATCTTCGGATGCTTCCTTCGGCCGCAAGGTGTTGCAGGCCGCTGTTTGATGTTGCAACTCCTCCGTTGAGGAGCTCTGCCTTGTTTGGAGTGAAGTTTTTGGTTATCCATTTATACTGCTCCCATCCCTCTTGACACTGCTTTGGGACATCCCACACGTAAAGGTGTAAAAGACACGCTGTGTCCGTCCATGGATGACAAGAGAAAATAGGATTTTTGTACTCACCGCAAAATCCGTTTCTCTGGCATCCATGGACTGACACAGCACCCACCCTTCTTTTTAAGTTTGTACTGCTTTGTTACGAACTGAGGTCTGCTGACTGCAGTGGGAGGGTTATGTCCGGAGGGACCGCCCCCCTGGGTGGGGCTGTTCAGCTCTGGCTGTTTAGAATGTATGTATAACATCTCACATTCTGCCTAGGTCTTCTCCTGCAAGCAGGGACATAACCCACGTGTAAAGGTGTAAAAGACACGCTGTGTCAGTCCATGGATGCCAGAGAAACGGATTTTACGGTGAGTACAAAAATCCTATTTTTGTGGCCGGGAATCTTCTTTTCTTTCTAGGTCACAGCTCATGTTTATTTCTTGCATGAATCTCCCATCATTGGTTAGAAACTTGTTTGTTTTAAAAAAAAAAATTCAACATGTCTGATAACATAAATTTGATGAATGCATGAAAATCGGCCGTTGCTGTGGCCCACTAATGGTGCGAAATTCTTCATTATGACTTTTTATTGAAAATGCGACCCATGTATGGCCAGCATAATTGTCTTTTAATGCCTTAATTCAAGGACAAAGTTTGCAAAATGATCTGGCCCAAGAAGCCCCCCTCCCCTCCTTGCTACTGCTGGTCAAACAGAAACCTGTGCAGTTTTTGCTTTTCCTGAACAGTGTGCACACCATTTTTCTTAGCACAAGCAACTGAAAATACTACAGAAAACAGGCCTGTTTCAAATGGACTATAATGCAAATCCCAGCCAGAAGCCTCCAGTAATTTTTTTTTCTTTTTTTTCTTTTCAACGGTTTGTCTTATCTTTACAATAAACCCAGTAGTATATCATTGCGCCTTCACTAAACAAGAATGATGCATATACAAAATACTTACAATGACAGAAAAAAAATACAAGACATACAGATTTAGACTTTGTGGGAATATCAGAAACTTGGTTTGACAGCTCACACGGCTGGCTGCCAACTATCCTGGGGTATTCTTTGTACTGGAGGGACAGGAAAGGTAGAAGAGGGTGAGGGGTGTGCCTATATATCAAGAATGATTTACGGGGGGAAAAGAGGAATGGCATTGCAAATGGGAGGTGGAATCCGTGTGAGTGGAACTCCAAAGGGAAGAAGCAAGTGGGAAATGGTGGGGGTATGTTACAGGCCCCCCTAACCTGAAGGAAGAGGAGGAGTTGGATCTCGTATCACAGTTTGAAATGGCGGCGAGGCAGGGAAATGACGTCATAATGGGGGACTTCAACTATCCAGATATTGATTGAGCAGAAGGGGCAGCTCATTAAAGGCCCATCACTTCTTAAATGTCTTACAGGACAACTTCATGTCCCAATTGGTGGATTCCCTGACTAGAAAGAATGCATTGCTATACCTATTAATTACAAATGACTCTGCTCTGGTCGTGGATGTGGAAACAGGGGACAACTTGGGAACTAGCGATCACAGAATAATTACATTCAACATAAATCTTAGGAAAAGGAGGCACGAGGGGAGTACAAGGACACTAAATTTCAAAAGGGCCAACTTTTTTTCTAAACTGCACTTAATTCTACAAAGACATTAAATTGGACCAAATCCTAGAAACGTTGAACACAGAAGAAAAAATGGGAATGCTTTAGGAACATTTTAAATAAAGGTATCGCGGAGTGCATTCCAATGGGCAAATAAATGAAAAAGAGCCAATGTTAAACCCGGGTGGCTAAACCATAGTGTAAAAAGTCATATTAAAGAAAAAACAAATGGTAAAAAAAAATGGTCTTTAAAAAATATAAAGGGAAGTGAATGCAATAGGAAAGTGTAAGAATGCAATCAGAGTGGCTAAAAAGGAATATGAGAGACACACAGCGGAAGAGAGTAAAAAAAAAACTTTTTTTCTAAACAGTAAAAAAGTGAATTCAGAGCACATTGGCCCCATAAAGGTTGATGAAGGGAAGCTAGCTACTGATGACAAGGAGAAGGCAACTGAACTAAATGCTTTCTGCTCCCTAAATTTTACACAAGAAAAATGAGGGGTATAACAACCATGACAACATGTATTGATAGTTTCACAGCTAAGGATGTACTCTTGTGGCTAACAAATGCCAGTGTCCAGAAAAGACTAAAAAAGCTTAACACAAATCACCAGGATGTCTTACACCCGAGAGTCCTCAAGGAACTCAGTCAGGTTCTAGCCAGACCATTATTCCTAATCTTTATGGACAGTATACTGACAGGAATGGCACCTGCTGATTGGTGAAAGGCCCATGTGGTACCAATGTTCAAAAAAGGGCAGAGATATATTCCTAGAAACTACAGGCCTGTCAGTCGAACATTAAATTGGATGTAAACACCCCATATACCCAGTGAAGTGAACAGCCTCAGATGATACACAGGGATGAAACCAATCTCCTTGCATAGGTTGTACATGTATATCTGCTGTCTTCAGCTTTATGTACTGTTTAGAAAGTGCTCTTTGTGTTAACGTTTTTCTCATCCTGGTTACCACTGGGAGTGGACCATTGGAATACAGCCAAGACAGCTGATTGGAGGAAAAGGAAGAAAGGAATGTGCATAGCTCTGTTCTTAGATGGCAATCTGACTGCTAATCTATTTATAGCAACCTCCCCAGACACAAACTTCTATCTCCCATTGTTCTGTCAAAATAGCCAACTCTTCAGAGACTCCAACTACTTAACTTCCGGTTTCTTTAACCACTTAAGCCCCGGACCATTTCACTGGCCAAAGACCAGGCCACTTTTTTTGCGATTCGGCACTGCGTCGAACAAATTTATGTCCTTTTTTTCCCACAAATAGAGCTTTCTTTTGGTGGTATTTGATCACCTCTGCGGTTTTTATTTTTTGCGCTATAAACAAAAATAGAGCGACAATTTTGAAAAAAAATTGTCATTTTTTACTTTTTGCTACAGGTATAATATCCCCGAAAAATATATAAAACCTTTTTTTTCCTCAGTTTAGGCTGATACGTATTCTTCTGCATATTTTTGGTTAAAAAAATTGCAATAAGCGTTTGGTTTGCGCAAAAGTTATAGCATCTACAAAATAGGGGATCGTTTTATGGCATTTTTATTAATATATATTTTTTTAACTAGTAATGGCGGCGATCAGCGATTTTTATTGTGACTGTGACATTATGGCGGACACTTTTGACACCATTTTGGGACCATTGTCATTTTTACAGCGATCAGTGCTATAAAAATATACTGATTACTGTGAAAATGACACTGGCGGTGAAGGGGTTAACTACTAGGTGGCGCTGAAGGGGTTAAGTGTTTCCTAGGGAGTGCTTCTAACTGTTAGGGGGAGGAGCTACCAGTGACAAGTCGCTGATCACTGTTCCCGAGGAACAGTAGATCAGTGACATGTCACTAGGCAGAACATGGGAATGCCTTGTTTACAAAGGCATTCCCCTGTTCTGCCTTTGCCGACCGCAATCGTGGGCTGCCCAGGAACATCAAGTTCCCGGGACCCGCGAGGCATGCGCTCCCGCTGGGTGTCAAATTTAAAGGGACCTACAGGTACTCCCATTTGCCTGCCCGTGCCATTGTGTCGACATATATGTGTGTGCGGCGGTCGGCAAGTGATTAAACCGGCAGTAATTGGAGATTTTGACGAACTGCTGTTTGTACACAACACTGGCAACCGAATACAGACTGATGCATATATTATGAGCGGAGATTGTTACTCCGCTCCGATACTAGCCAACAAAATGGCCACCTCCAAGGTGGCAACAACTGTGTACTCGTTAGCCCCTGTGCTGTCTCAACTGCAAAATCTTCCTGTACCAGACTGTATTTGGTTGCTGGTGTTGTGTCCAAACAGCAAAACCCCAAAGCTGCGTAGGGGGATTTTCACTGTCAGGACGATAAGGATGTGGAACTCTCTTCCACAATTGGTGGTGTCAGCAGGAAGTATTGATAGTTTTAAAAGACTCTGGGACGTGCATCTTACTGAACACAAAATGCAGGGATATAGGAAATGATTATTGACTTGAACATGCACACACCCACACAGGTTGAACTGGATGGACTAGTGTCTTCATTCAACCTTACCAACTATGAAATTAGATTGCTACAAACATGCATGCATCTATCCTTTCCTAGCAAAAGCTAAGCTTCCATTTTAACGGATACACAATTTCCTTAGAGAACAGGACTCCGACCTTAGTGTTGTCTCGTGGTAGAGTCCCCCTTTTTTGGTGCAGGTCCTTTTTATCTTGGTTTTTAGCTCTTTCCACTTTGTAGTACAGCAATTCCTATGAGGAAAGCATTTCTGCCTGCAAACTCTAGGTGACAGCACAGTAAGATAAATGCCACAGTCAGTTATGTCATAACGGATTCTTATTGACACGACTGCTATAAAGCTTGGGTCCAGTGTTTGACCATCTCTCCTGTAAACAATGGGAAAAGCTGACAATACTGTGTACTTTCTTAACAAATGGTTTGCTGTAGGTACACATACACCTAATGCTATCTTAGTTTCCTATTGTGTTAAAAGAAAACACAACTGGCATTTTGCAAACACTTGCTTAATTAAACAATTTCACGTGAAAGAGGTGCTTCCATGTGAGCTGTGTGTTTTTATATATACAGTATCTCACAAAAGTGAGTACACCCCTCCACATTTTTGTAAATATTTTATTATATGTTTTCATGTGACAACACTGAATAAATGACACTTTGCTACTATGTACAGTTTGTATAACAGTGTAAATTTTCTGTCCCCTCAAAATAACTTGACACTCAGCCATTAATGTCTAAACTACTAGCAACAAAAGTGAGTACATTTCTAAGTAAAAATGTCCAAATTGGACCCAGTTAGCCATTTTCCCCCTCCGTTGTGACTCGTTGGTGTTACAAGGTCTCAGGTGTAAATGGAAAACAGGTGTGTTAAATTTGGTGTTATCACTCTCACTCTGTCATACTGGTCACTGGAATTTCAACATGGCACCTCATGGGAAAAGAACTCTGAGAATCTGAAAAAAATTATTGTTACCTTACTTAAAGATGGCCTAGGCTATAATAACATTGCCAAGACCCTGAAACTGAGCTGCAGCACTGTGGCCAAGACCATACAGTGGTTTAACAGGACAGGTTCCACTCAGATCAGGCCTTGTCGTGGTCGACCAAAGAAGTTGAGTGCACATGCTCAGCGTCCTATCCAGAGGTTGTCTTTGGGAAATAGACGTATGAGTGCTGCCAGCATTGCTGCAGAGATGAAAAGCCTCTTCTAAAGATAATGCACAAGAAAGCCCGCAAACAGTTTGCTGAAGACAAGCAGACTAAGGACATGAATTACTGGAACCATGACCTGTCGTCTGAGACAAAGATAAACTTATTTGGCTCAGATGGTGTCAAGCGTGTGTGGCGGCAACCAGGTGAGGAGCACAAAGACAAGTGTGTCTTGCCTACAGTCAAACATAGTGGTGGGAGTGTCATGGCCTGGGGCTGCATGAGTGCTGCCGACACTGGGGAGCTACAGTTGATTGAGGGAACCATGAATGCCAACATGTACTGTGACATACTGATGCAGCGCATGATCCCTTCCCTTCGGAGACAGATTCAGTTTCCAACATAACGACCACAAACACACCTCCAAGATGACCACTGCCTTGCTAAACAAGCTGAGGGTAAAGGTGATGGACTGGCCAAGCATGTCTCCAGACCTAAACTCTATTGAGCATCTGTGGGGCATCCTCAAATAGAAGGTGGTGGAGGAGCGCAAGGTCTTTAACATCCACCAGCTTCATGATGTTATCATGGAGGAGTGGAAGAAGACTCCAGTGGCAACCTGTGAAGCTCTGGTGAACTCCATGCCCAAGAGGGTTAAAGTGGATGTAAATCCTCCATACACGCAGTGAAGTGAACAGCCTCAGATGATGCACAGATAAACCAAACCTCCCTACATAGGTTTTATATGTATATCTTCTGTCTTCACATTTATATACTGTTTAGAAAAGTCAGATTTTGTTTTCTCTTCCTGGTTAACACAGAGTGTGATGTCTGGGCATACAGCCAAGATAGCTAAAGTTGCTGATTGGAGGAAAGGCGCACACACCCCCTCTCATCATAGGCAGAGACTCTGAGAGCTGTTTTTTAATAGGAGCTGCTCTCTGCTACTCTATTTTAGCAACCTCCCCTGACAAAAGATTCAGGCTGCTTTTGTCTAAAAAGTAAAAAAATTATGTCAGGAGTTCTCAGGCTGATAACAGAGGAACCATTCAGAAGAGAGCTATAAGACTTGGCTCATTGAAAAGAGATAACAAAATACTGCAGATATATGTTCCCAGCTCAGATTTCATGAATCTGGTTTACATCCACTTTAAGGCAGTGCTGGAAAAATAGGATTTTTATAACAGCTTACCTGTAAAATCCTTTTCTTGGAGTACATCACGGGACACAGAGCGACAGTCATAACTATGTGGGTTATATAGATACCTTCAGGTGCTGGCACTGGCAACTTCCAAAACCGGAAGTACCCTCCCCTATATAAGCCCCTCCCATCCGGGAGTACCTCAGTTTTGTAGCAAAGCAATGTGTCCCCAAAAGAGGGGTGGGAGTTCTGTGTCCCGTGATGTACTCCAAGAAAAGGATTTTACAGGTAAGCTGTTATAAAAATCCTATTTTCTTTCTCGTACATCACGGGACACAGAGCGACATAGTCATAACTATGTGGGACGTCCCAAAGCAATGCCAAATGAGGGGGGGATACACCATGCATAAGCTGGGCGCCATCAGGCATGAGGATCTTTTGCGGCCTGCAACACACTGCGCCCAAAGGCGACATTCTCCTGACTTCTAACGTCCACCTGGTAGAACCTAGTAAACGTGTGTACTGAAGACCATGTTGCGGCCTTACAGATTTGAGCCAGGGAGGCCTGGTGATGCACTGCCCATGAAGTTCCAACTGCTCTCGTGGAGTGCGCCCTAACTTTGAACGGAGGCGGTCTCCTTCTCAAGCCATAGGCTTGCATTATGACCTGTCGAATCCACTTGGCTGAAGTAGATTTTGACGCTGCCTGACCCTTTCTGGGGCCTTCCGGCAGAATAAACAAAGTATCCGTTCTGCGAATCTGAGCAGTGGCTTTTAGATAAGCTTTAACTGCTCTTACTACATCCAAAGAATGCAATAACTTTTCCTCTACCGAACTAGGTTTGGGGAAAAAGGAAGGAAGAACCACATCTTGGTTCAAATGAAACCTCGATACCACCTTAGGAAGAAAGGCTGAATGAGGACGTAACACTACTCTGTCATTATGGATAACCAGATATGGCTCTTTACAGGACATAGCGGCTAATTCCGACACTCTTTTAGCCGAACAAATGGCTACTAGAAAAATCAATTTCCTGGTGAGAAGAACCAAGGAAATGTGCTGTAATGGTTCAAATGGTTGTTTCTGTAGAACCGACAGAACCAGGTTTAAGTCCCATGGACATATGGGAATATTAACCGGAGGGCTAATACGCATCACTCCTTGTATAAAAGCTTTGACTAGTGAATGCGAAGCCAAGGGCCTTTGAAAAAATATTGACAAGGCCGAAATCTGACCCTTGATAGTACTCAAGGCAAGCTTCCTATCTACAGCCCACTGTAGGAAGTCCAGAATCCTACCTATTACGTACTTACGTGGATGCCATTTCTTGGCCTCACACCAGGCGATGTACGCCTTCCAGATTCTATAGTAGATCTACCTGGATACCGGCTTCCTGGCATTGATCATGGTAGCTACCACAGGATTAGAGAGACCTCTCTTTTTTAGAATGTGGGCTTCAATAGCCAGGCCGTCAAACCTAGGGCTGGTAAGGAAGGGTGGTATATCGGTCCTTGCGAAAGCAGGTCCGGACGATGTGGGAGAGTCCAAGGACTCCCCACAGACATTTTTACAATCTCCGCGTACCATGCTCTTCGGGGCCACGCTGGAGCCACCAGAATCACTGGTTTCTTTTCTACCCTGATTCTGCGGAGTAATCGAGGTAACAATTGTGGCGGTCGGAATGCATATATCAGCTTGAACTGATCCCAAGGGAACACTAGGGCATCCGAGCCGCAAGCTAGGGGATCCCTTGTCCGAGAGACAAACCTGTCCACCTTTGCGTTGAATCTGGATGCTAGCAGATCTATATCCGGTGTTCCCCACCGCTGACATATTGTCCGGAAAACCTTGGGGCGAAGGGACCATTCCCCTGGGCATAATTGTTGGCGACTTAGAAAGTCCGCCTTCCAATTCTCCACTCCTGGAATGAATTCCATAATTACTCCTTGGAGCAATAGTTGTTCTAGTGCCAACAGGAGGGATTCTCTCTTCCGGGGATCCCTTGGCACGTTTGACCTCATAAAATGGGAAGGAGGAGAGTCTTTTAACTCCAATCTGTATTCCAGACTTACTGCGGAGAGCACCCATCTGTCTCTGATCGTGTCCCGCCAGGTCTCTGCAAACAACTGGAGTCTTCCCCCCACCCGATTGAGTGGGGGCAACCCTTCATGAATTTGACTTTGGGGGAGGTTTTGTACCTCTCCTGACCCAGGGTTTCTTATTACCCTGCGATTGTCCCTGATTTTTACCCCCGGGATTTGACCGAGGAGGCCGTCGGAACTGTTTCACAGCCGATGCCCCAGGGACTGGAGAAGCAGGCCTCTTAAAAGAGGGACCTCTAACTCTGTTTTTAACCGGCAAGAGTGTACTTTTACCGCTGGAAATTTTCTGGATATATTTGTCCATGTCTTCCCCGAATAAGCGTTCACCATGAAATGGGAAGCTAACCAGCAATTTTTTACAGGGAGCTTCAGCAGACCAGTTTTTTAGCCATAGAAGCCTGCGCATATGTACTACAGACAGCATAAGGCGGGAGGCCTGATGGATTGAATCCTTTATGGCGTCAACCGCAAAACATAAGGCTCTAGGTAGATCAGCTAAGGCAAGAGCCTGCTGATCTGGCAAGTCCCTTAAGACCTGTTTCAACTGATCCTTCACTGCTTGGCAGACCCCAATAGCTGCCACTGCTGGTTGTGTCACCAAGCCTGCTGTAGAGAAAGCAGCTTTTAATAAGGACTCCAATTTCTTATCTATTGGGTCCTTGAACATTTGGACATTATCTACTGGACATGTCAGTGATTTATTCACACAAGAGATGGCTGCGTCCACTGTAGGGACCCTCCATTTTTTGATGAACTTATCCTCCATGGGATAGACCACCGGAAATCTCTTGGGGGGAGTAAATATTTTATCAGGATGTTCCCAATCCTGGTAAATGAGCCCTTCCAGTAAAGGGTGAAGTGGAAAGGAACAAACAGTCTGGGGAGCTTTTAGCGACCCCAACGAGGAAACAGTCGTGGTTGATGGCTCCGTAAGGTGCATTTTAAATGCTGATCGGACCATGTTAGTCAGAGACTGAACCCATAATCTTTCAGCTTGAGATGCTGAGAAAGGTTCCTCCACTGTTGATTCCTCTATAACAGAATCAACCTCATCCTGATCCCCTTCAGGCAGGTCGATCCCTGTATGGGACTGTTGCTCCGCTAACAGGTACTCTGAAGGAGGAGACGGAGATCGGGCGCGCTTTCCCTGTGACAGGGAGGCAGCGATCAATGTTGTCAATCTCTCTTCCAATCCTCCCAGAGCTGAGGAAAAAACCTCCTCTGTTACATACACAGGAGCAGGTGAACTGAGGACAGCCACAGTACCAGGTACTCCTGCGGGGTCTCTACGGTCACTAACCTCTGAATTTTCAGGGGAGACTGGTGCAGCAGAAGCATGCCCAAGATCCTCAGAGCCCGATGGAGACCCCCTTCGCTTCCTGGAAGATTTAGTTCCGGAGCCTCTGGACGGCATATTCCTAAGCCCAAAGCTGAGGTATTCCAGCCGTAATACACCACTTTTACTGATAATAGTCTAGCACAATAGCTGCTATATAACAGTTGGTGTCTACTAAAGTGCCTTTCTAGGGGATGCCTGCATCAACCGCCTCTGTGTGCCTTATTCTACTGTTGCTAGCTCTGTCTGTGCACTTCAATAGCCAGCTGACACCTGTGATTGTGCCTTTAAACACGCTGGATGCCCGCACATGCGCAGAAGCGCCGCAGCGCGCACCGAGCGTCATCCACCAGCTCCGCCCCTTTTTTCAGGTCGCCTCTATATATAGAGGCGCGTGCCCGCGCACGGGCCCGTGCACCTTCGGCGCTTTTTTTAAAATTAGGGAACTAGATGGGAGCCAGGGTCCCTGTTTGCCGCAGGGCCCGGGGATGGATGAGCGCAGCAACAGGGCAGAGGAAACAGCTTCCCAGCAGAGAACTTACCAACTGCCTGGATTTGACTTTGGAAGAAAAAAATCCACATTACAAGAAAAAGAACCACAGCGGCCTCTAGTGATTAACACAGGTACCGCGGTCTTACCATTTTTTTTTATTTTTTTTTTTGCCTACCATTAAAATTTTTAAAATTTTCTTAGTAGTAACAGGCATGCACAGAATATTAGCGGGAATACCTTAGGTAACAGGCAGAAAGACAAATTAGGCTTGGGGGTCCCCCAATAGAACCAAGTTCCTGAGGGCCCCCACTTACCTTTTCCTCGCCGCAGGACTCTGTTTGGTCCACAGAAGCCCAAACTTCACCTATCACGGCAGGCATTGTAATTAAACCTTCAGGGACCGGGTTCCCAAGGATTCCACTCCCCTGGACCTGTATAGCACCCTGCACAGAAAATATCTTGGTCGTGGGTATGACCAGAGCTCTGGATCCCAGGGTCCAGCCCTCCTAAGAGAGGCATTACAGGCAAAACCTTGCTCTTCTCTTGCAAGGCCCGGGTACCGACCGTTTAGCTATGAAGCTTTTTTGGTCGGATCCGGAACAGCTTACTGAGGCCCATAAAATAACCTGTACGCAAGCCCAGTGAAAACACATGTTACTCTTTGGCCAACACCTTAGACACTGGCAAAAAACTGAGGTACTCCCGGATGGGAGGGGCTTATATAGGGGAGGGTACTTCCGGTTTTGGAAGTTGCCAGTGCCAGCACCTGAAGGTATCTGTATATCCCACATAGTTATGACTATGTCGCTCTGTGTCCCGTGATGTACGAGAAAGAAATAATGGTGGCCACAAAAAATATTGACACTTTGGGCCCAATTTGGATATTTTCACTTAGGGGTGTACTCTCTTTTTTTGCCAGCGGTTTAGACATTAATGGCTGTGAGTGGCGTTATTTGGAGGGGACAGCAAATTTACACTCGTGTACAAGCTGTACACTCTCACTAGTGCTTTACATTGTAGCAAAGTGTCAATTCTTCAGTGTTGTCACATGAAAAGATATAGTATATGTAGCGGGGGGGTGGTTTGTGGTGTAATATAAGACTGTCCTTAACCTTGTGAAGCAATGCATTGTGGAACTTGCTGTACCTGGAGAATGGGACTCCATTGACATAAGTAGATAATAAGACTATGTTACCCACAGTGCGACTGCCCTCCCAAAGTGCATTGCATCCCGCACTGCTTTATGGGGAGGCTACTTAAAGGAGTGGGAAGAGCTTTGTTCGGCCTCTTGGGATCTTCAACTCTTCCCTACAAGACGTGTGTGTGAGGCCTGCTGCGAGAGGGACTAGGCCTGAAGCCTGGGCCTTCAACCTTGGTGAGGATCACCAAGCCTGGAGGGTGATCTCTTTCTGTGTCCAGCTCGCACTTCCCAGAGACCGGAGTCGTCCGTTGGCTGACATCTACTGCTGCCGATAGAGGGACCGGAGACTGCACGTTGCGGAGAGACCACGGATCGAGGTGCCAGCAGCGAGGAAACAGGTGGACTAGGCCTGTTTGGGTGAGCGGGCACCTGCCCAGGTTCTGCAACTGTTATAGGCCTGTGACTTTTCAGGGCTCACCCTCACCAGAGTAGTGTATCTCACACGTACCAAGCACATAGTGCAGCGCGTGATAACTACGCAGTTTTAAGTGGCGTTATACTAACTGAGAGTTCCTTTCCACAAACATTGCATCTCCGGAAGTTTAGTTGCATCTTTAAGTTTCCCTTGGATTACAAATTAAAGTGCACCAACGTTTGCTAGCGAAGACTCCCACCATTGAGGAACTCGTATAGTGATCTTTGTCAGGCCTGACTGGAATCAACACTTACGGGACACGGGGTGGTATTGCCCCTTAGGGGGAGCTCGCGAGCATAGACTGTTTTCTAGATTGCAAGTAAACTTAACTTTGTTTTTGATAACCTTTTTACCTTTTTCATATTGACTCTTTCAGGGCCTGCATAGTCAACTGTATACATAAGTGTATTACTGTGTTTGTTTTTTTTTGTTTTTTCTCACACCAAGTAAAGTTTGCCCTTGGTTAAGTGAAACATTTTGTTGAAGTATGTTTGTTTCCAGAGGGACTGCTACCAAAGAAAGGTAACGCTACTTATACATGTTATTGTGTTATACATGCCAAATTGTGTTCCCAGCATTCAGTGGGACTCACAATTACCATTTACACCAGTTGTGCCAAGGGAGGGTCTGAGCCAGTTAAAGGGGTTGCAAAACAGTACTGACCCAAACTAAACCAGCAGCTCCTTCAGGGGTAGTGCTATATATAATTAAATATTTACATAAATGTGGGGGGTCTAATTACTTTTGTGAGATACTGTATTTTAGCATAGGCCATTAGCTTTGCAGAATGTACTATAAATGTATTTGTAGTGGCCTTGCTCTAGTCATTTCTTAAGGGATAATCAAACCCAAGAACAAAAATGTAGTAGCTTGCAGTCCTTGAATGTTGTTGACTGTGTTTTAGTGGTTTTTTTTAAGCTAGGAATATTTTCAGCAACCAAAGAAAGTGCCTGTGAATCTTGTCAGAAATGTAGGGTTTTTGGCAATTCTTGTTAAATGCAGTGAATAATACTTTCCTTCCCACGATCTTCTGTAAATGATCAATTTCTCTGCCCTCCTTTAATGGAGATGAAGAGACATGGACATGTTTGTAGTTTATAATACAAATATTGACCCAAAAGAATGCAGAATGAAGCACCAGGAAGGTATCTATCTCTTCAAATTAAGGTGTACGTTTAATAAACCGTGATAAGCCGAGATCATGATGATCACCGCTTATCTCAGAGCATTGCCGGTTTAATAAACTGAGATCAGGAGCAGAGAACATGTTCTCCGCTTCTCATCACAGCACATGACCGTTTTGTCAGAAAACGGCCAGTTTAATAAAGTGAGATCTGAAGATCTCACAGCTCTTCCACTGAATTATCTCCCTTCCAGATTCACCAGCTCAGAGGTGGAGAATCTGGGAGAGAAGCTGGTGTGATTAGAGGAAGAAGGCTTATTCCTTCCTAATATCAGCACCAGTGGGTTAAAAAGGAACATTAAGGCCTCATGCCCACGGGCGTTTTTTCAGACGCGTTTTTGAGCGTTTTTTACAGCTTAAAAACGCCTGTCCATGTTGGTCTATAGCTTCATGTCCACCTAGGCGTTTTTGAGCTGTAAAGAGCATAGGCGTTTGTAAGCTGTAAAAAAAACCCAGGGCCAGTGCGTTCCTCAGCGTCAGAATTAGGCAGAAAAAAACGCGAGCGTCAAAAAACGCGCAAAAACGTGCACTAACGCGCAAAAAACGCGCACTAACGCGCGGTCGAGTTTTTAGCTCCGGCGTTTTTTTTTTTGTTTTTTTTTCAAAAAAAATAAATAAAAAAAAATAAATATTTACAATAACATGGACAGGCGTTTTTAAGCTGCAAAAAACGCAGCTGTAAAAACGCCAGTGGGCATGAGGCCTAACAACTATATATATATACACACACACACACACACACACACACACACACACACACACACAGTATTTATATATATATATATGTGTGTGTAGCGCACCAACCCCAGACTTTACCTGCTTTTCTCTTCTTGGCTCCTCCGCAGGAAAGACTGTTGCACACCGCACCACAAGCCCGTACCCTCCTGGATGAGGAGGTTGAGCGGTGTTAGTTTCTCGGGCCTGCCTGCAGCCAGTGTTTGAAAACCTCCCGAGCTGATCTCGCTTCTGCAGTATCCAGAAACAAGTCCCTTAGTTCTCCCCAGTAAAACGACTGTCCACACCAACTGAGAGTCCAACTCAATATTTATTTATGAGAACGATAAACAGTCTCTGTGAAAGCAGACAGGTTGGACAAGAACAGTTCAGATAAGGTGGGAAGAGGTCCAGGCACAAACTCAGCGTTGAGTAGGGGAGCACTGTTCTGATTAGCATGAACAGCTTGGTGCACAGTCACTGCCACTGACTTGATTAATAGTTGTAGTCACTTCCACTGACCTGGTGTGCGTAGAGTCACTGCCACTATGACCTACAGAACATGCACTTTTCCTTCCTTGAATAGTAGGCCTCTGTAGGGAGAAACCATCCCTCCGGAGAGTTACCAGAGGCCTCTTCTGTCACCACGACTCTGCGCTGGGTCTTCAGAAAGGGTCACCTCCCTGGCCTCCTCGATCCTGGATACAGGTCCCCTCGCAAGGCGGATCCTTGGGAGCCCTCGATCCCTCGCGGAACCCTGCTGAAGGTCGCCGGGTCCCTGGCCTTCTCAAAAGTACCTCACCTCCTGACCTAAGGTGTCTGGGGATGGAACAGCAGTTAAGTCTCCGGGCCTAGGAGCACCCGGAGACCATCCTCACACACACCCAGGCCAAGGGCACCTGGGTGTCACGAACAGCAGCCCCCAGGCTGAAGGTGCCTGGGGCTCGGACCTCGACTGGAAGATGTCTGCCCCTTTTATACCCTCTCCCGGCAGGCACGGCAGGTTCCCCGCCCCGCCGTACTACTGCCGCGAGTGGACGCAAAAAGGCACAGCCCTCCAATGGTGGTTCAACCCTGTCCTATTGCGACAGCGCCACCTATAGGCCGCAGGGAACTAGACACCATTGATATCCTCCACGAGCAAAAATGGTCCACAAACCCTAACAATTTGTGTACCTGAGCCTTGTTACCACTCGGATACTTCCCCTAAATGTAACCACTCGCTACATATGTATATATACACACACACACACATATATATACACAAACACATGAATATATACATATATACTGTATATATTGTGACGGTATGCAAAGTGAGATACATGACAATTGCTACATTTCACCTCGCATTCGGTCCATTGTAAGGGACTGAACGGGAATCCGGTCCGGTTTTTCGAGCCTCTGTGGCAGACTGGGTTCCGGTCCTGATGTTTTGGTCCACCTGAGTCCACACTCAGGTGGAAATTAAAAGACCAGGAAGAGAACACAGCAGGGCTCTGGCCTGAGACTCAGAGGGGAACCTGAGTCAGGAGCTCTGTTTGTTGGATTGGAAAAGAAAGGTTTGCTTCACCTTGTGTTTTGTGGGTGACGGGGACCAGCCCCTCACCGTATAGAGAGCGGTTACTGTTTAGTTTAGCGCCAGACGGCAAGGATTTGATTTACTGTTTTGTTTGTTTTGTATGACTATTGCAAACCACTTGTAAATAAAGCTGGCAATAAGCCAGGTTTTAAAGAAACAGCCTGTACACTGACCTTTCATTCTGAGAAAAGGTGACCCCCACAAGCTAATCTCCCACAATATATATACACAGTGGGTACAGAAAGTATTCAGACCCCCTTAAATTGTTCACTCTTTGTTATATTGCAGCCATTTGCTAAAATCTTAAGTTCATTTTTTTTCCTCATTAATGTACACACAGCACCCCATATTGACAGAAAAACACAGAATTGTTGACATTTTTGCAGATTTATTAAAAAAGAAAAACTGAAATATCACATGGTCCTAAGTATTCAGACCCTTTTGCTTAGTATTTAGTAGAAGCACCCTTTTGATCTAATACAGCCATGAGTCTTTTTGGGAAAGATGCAACAAATTTTTCACACCTGGATCACACCTCTGCCATTCCTCTTTGCAGATCCTCTCCAGTTCTGTCAGGTTGGATGGTTAACATTGGTGGACAGCCATTTTTAGGTCTCTCCAGAGATGCTCTATTGGGTTTAAGTCAGGGCTCTGGCTGGGCCATTCAAGAACAGTCACGGAGTTGTTGTGAAGCCACTCCTTCGTTATTTTAGCTGTGTGCTTAGGGTCATTGTCTTGTTGGAAGGTAAACCTTCGGCCCAGTCTGAGGTCCTGAGCACTCTGGAGAATGTTTTCGTCCAGGATATCCCTGTACTTGGCCGCATTCATCTTTCCCTCGATGGCAACCAGTCGTCATGTCCCTGCAGCTGAAAAACACACCCACAGCATGATGCTGCCGCCACCATGTTTCACTGTTGGGACTGTATTGGACAGGTGACAAGCAGTGCCTGGTTTTCTCCACACATACCGCTTAGAATTAAGGCCAAAAAGTTCTATATTGGTCTCATCAGACCAGAGAATCTTATTTCTCACCATCTTGGAGTCCTTCAGGTGTTTTTTTTATCAAACTCCATTCAGGCTTTCATGGTCTTGCACTGAGTAGAGGCTTCCGTCGGGCCACTCTGCCATAAAGCCCCGACTGGTGGAGGGTTGCAGTGATGGTTGACTTTCTACAACTTTCTCCCATCTCCCGACTGCATCTCTGGAGCTCAGCCACAGTGCTCTTTTGGGTTCTTCTTTACCTCTCTAACCAAGGCTTTTCTCCCCAGATAGCTCAGTTTGGCCGGACAGCCAGCTCTAGGAAGGGTTCTGGTCGTCCCAAATGTCTTCCATTTAAGGATTATGGAGGCCACTGTGCACTTAGGAACCTTAAGTGCAGCAGATTTTTTTTTGTAACCTTGGCCAGATCTGTGCCTTGCCACAATTCTGTCTCTGAGCTCTTCAGGCAGTTTCTTTGACCTCATGATTCTCATTTGCTCTGACATGCACTGTGAGCTGTAAGGTCTTATATAGACAGGTGTGTGGCTTTCCTAATCAAGTCCAATCAGTATAATCAAACACAGCTGGACTCAAATGAAGGTGTAGAGCCATCTCAAGGATGATCAGAAGAAATGGACAGCCCCTGAGTTAAATATATGAGTGTCACATCAAAGAGTCTGAATACTTAGGGCCATGTGATATTTTAGTTTTTCTTTTTTAATAAATCTGCAAAAATGTCAACAATTCTGTGTTTTTCTGTCAATATGGGGTGCTGTTTGTACATGAATGAGGAAAAAATGAACTTATATTGCAGCCATTTGCTAAAATCATTTAACAGAGAGTGAAAAATTTAGGGGGTCCGAATACTTTCCGTACCCACTGTGTGTGTGTGTATGTGTGTATATGTATATATGTATATTGTGACAGCAGGAAGGTAAAGTCACCTGGTTGCATCCAGGGGGGTAGATATATTTCGCCCAGATTCAGGCTTTACGCCGACTTATACAACTAGGTGGAGAGTTGTATAAGCCCAGCTGAGGCTAGTGGGCTCATGGATGACTCATACCTCTAGGGAGAGTGTGGGGCGTCGTGCAGACAGGGAGTTGATGAGACCAGCTGAAGCTTGTCAGCTCATTTAGGCCTCTATAAGAACTCCCAGCTTCATTTAGATGTTAGCTCATGCCTGGACCCAGACCTGTGTGGACTGTCTAGGGAGAGTGAACCCCTGTGCGGTGAGACAAAGCCTGTGTGGCTATTTGCTTGGACATTTAAAACCAGGGACTTAGGGACTAGGACAGCACTAGGCTGATCCCAGTTGTTAGTTAGGAAACCTGTATGTTTAGTCAGAGGTCAAGTTGACCAGGATTTATTTTGTTTATGTTTCTTTTGCTTTGCTGTGTTTTGTCACTGTAAATAGAAAATAAACCGCACCTTTTTGATTTTGAAAACCACAACCTCCGTTTGCTGGGCCTGTTTTTGTGTGGGGAGCCCATCTCGGGGGTCACACACACCCGCTGCCGAGCTAACCCCCTCACAGTTGGTGGAGAATGCGGGCAGTTTTTTTTTTAAGCCAGCATGGAGGAGATACTGAAGCAGCTGGCTCTAGCAAATGCCAATCAACAGCAGACAAATGCAGGTTTGCAAAAGAGCCTTGCAGCTCAACAACAGAACTTCGCAGCCCAGCAGCAAGCTCATCAACAGAGCCTTGCAGCCCAGCAGCAGACAAACGCAACTTTGCAACAGAGTCTGGAGGCTCAGCAACAAGCCCAGCAGCAATCTGAGGCCCGCTTCATAGACCTGTTGCAGAAGCAAGAGCAGAGACTACAACAACAGATGGAAGCAGCAATGCAGCAACGTCCGCAGACCAGTGAGGAAAGCCGTCCCACTAATACCGCGTCCTTTGGGGTGAGTCGTTTATTGACAAAAATGACTGGAGAGGATGATCCAGAGGTATTTTTGACCACATTTGAGAGGACCGCTGAAAGAGAAAAGTGGCCTGAGGAGCAGTGGGCTGGACTGGTGGCTCCTCTGTTAACTGGTGAATCGCAGAAAGCTTACTATGACCTAGAGCCTAACCAAGCAAAAGACTATGTGATGCTAAAAGCTGAAATATTGGCAAGGCTGGGTGTCACCCAGGCTGTCCGGGCTCAGCGTGTGCATAACTGGACTTTCCAGCTTGGAAAACCCCCCAGGTCTCAAATGTATGATCTCATTCACCTGAGCAGAAAGTGGCTACAGCCAGAGACTTTGTCCGCACCAAAGATTGTGGAACGTGTTGTAATGGATCGGTTTTTGAGAGCTCTTCCTACTGCCATCCAAAAGTGGGTAAGCCATGGAGACCCAGAGACGGCCGATGGTCTTGTGGATCGTGTGGAGAAATACTTGGCTACAGAGAACCTGACGGCCTCTTCCAGAGACACTCGGACTTTCCACCCTAAGACCAGACCATCCCCAGGGGCGGATAAGAGGATTCCAAGGGGTGAGGGTGGAGAGAGTGAGAGGGTGGGAGCTCTACCCCAAGTTTGGCGAGAACAGCCTGGGAAATCAGCGGCTCAAGAGGCCGCAAGAAGGATCGTTTGCTACCGCTGCCGGCAAGCGGGACATATTGCAGCCAATTGCCCGGTTGTGGAGGAACCCATGCAGTGTGACTTTCTGACGGGCAGACGTCAGTCGCTGTGTGCGACAGTCGCATGCACTGCCCTTCGAGGAACTGAGAAACATTTATGCAAAATGTGTGTTAATGGTAGAAATGTTGTGGTATTGCTGGATTCAGGTAGCCTTGTGACCCTGATAAAGGCTGAGTTAGTTAAAACAGAGGTCTCTGGGAATAGCAAGGTAGCTGTTATTTGTGTGCATGGGGACACCCGAGAGTATCCAGTGACTACAGTGTGTTTCGAGACCCCCAAAGGTACCCTCTCTCATCCAGTGGGCTTAGTATCTCAGTTACCGCATGACGCCATTGTGGGAAGGGATTTTCTGAAGTTCTGGGAACTGTGGGATGATCCTGAGCCCCCCACTGGTGCCCCTATGTACCAGGAATGTGATAGCCAGAACTCCCCTGAGAGTGGTGAGGACTCTCCGGAATTTCCCTTATCAGTATTGGCAGGGGAGACTCAAGAAACTGGAGAGGAGCCCACCTCCTCAGACGAAAACCTACCGTCTGTGGAGTTTTCTGATCTTGAGGTTCACAGGGAAAACTTTGCCACAGAACAGTTGAAAGACCCCGCCCTAATAAAGGCACGGGAAAACGTAGTGAAAATAGATGGCGAGTTAGTGAACCCAGATAATACCTGCACTTACCCATACTTCAGCGTAGAGAAGGACCTACTGTATCGGGTGGCAAAAAGGGCAGAAGAAACCGTTGAGCAGCTTGTGGTGCCCAAACCTTACAGGAAGTTGGTGTTGGAGTTGGCCCATGGGCACATTCTTGGAGGTCATCTGGGGACAGAGAAAACCCGAGAGAGGGTATTACAGAGATTCTATTGGCCGGGGGTGATGAAGGACATAGAAAATTATTGTTCCTCCTGCCCTGTGTGTCAGAGGTCGGCCCCGATGCCACATTTCCGTAGCCCGCTGGTCCCTCTACCCATCATTGAGGTCCCGTTTGAGAGGATCGCCATGGATTTGGTAGGTCCTATAATCAAGTCCGCTAGGGGGCACCAGTACATATTAGTTATAATGGACTATGCCACCCGTTATCCAGAAGCGATCCCTCTCCGAAATACCTCGGCCAAAACCATAGCCAAAGAGCTATCTCTTGTGTTTAGCTGGGTGGGTATTTGTAAAGAACTGCTAACGGACCAAGGTACACCCTTTATGTCCCGGGTTATGAAGGAGCTGTGTAAATTGTTCAAAGTGACGCAATTACGTACATCTGTGTATCACCCCCAAACCGATGGGCTGGTTGAAAGGTTCAACAAAACCCTAAAACAAATGTTGAAGAAAGTGGTGGATAGAGATGGAAAGGATTGGGACTGTCTACTTCCTTATCTGATGTTTGCTATTAGGGAGGTGCCCCAATCCTCTACGGGATTCTCCCCCTTTGAGTTACTGTATGGGAGACACCCAAGAGGGCTGTTGGATATTGCCAAGGAAACTTGGGAAAGTGAGAGTTCTCCCCACAGGAGTGTGATTGAGCATGTCGCCCTGATGCAAGACCGAATTGCACAGGTAATGCCCATCGTGAAGGAACATTTGGCCCAAGCGCAGTTAGCACAGCAGAGAGTGTACAACCGTGGAGCCAAGACCCGTACCTTTTCCCCGGGGGATAGGATACTGGTACTTGTCCCTACGGTTGAAAGTAAATTCCTTGCCAAATGGCAAGGCCCCTACGAGATAATGGAAAAAGTGAGCGAAGTGAATTACAAGGTCAGACAACCAGGAAGGCGAAAGCCCGAACAGATCTATCACGTTAATCTGTTGAAAGCCTGGAGGGATAGAGAGTCCCTAGTCGCAGACACTTGGTCACCAGCTCAAACTGGTTGCGTGATTCCTGAGGTTGGAATAGCAGCCACCTTGTCACAACCCCAACAACAGGAGGTTAAGGAGTTTGTGCTTCGCAACAAGGAGGTATTCTCTGAGCTGCCGGGACAAACATCTGGGGTAGAGCATGACATCATTACCCCGCCCGGGGAAAGGGTGAAGTTAAAACCCTATCGGATCCCAGAGGCCCGACGGGAGGAAGTACAGAAAATGCTGAACTTAGGGGTGATAGGAGTCCCAAAGTGATTGGTCTAGTCCCATTGTGTTGGTGCCTAAACCGGATGGGAGCTGGCGATTTTGTAACGATTTTCGTCAGTTGAACAAAGTTACAAAATTTGACACCTACCCCATGCCACGTATAGATGAGTTGATCGACCGGCTGGGAACAGCCCGATACATGACGACTCTTGACCTCACAAAAGGGTATTGGCAAATCCCCCTGGCCAAGTCGGCCAAAGAGAAAACCGCATTTGTAACCCCAGACGGGGCGTTCCAATATAAAAGAATGCCGTTCGGGTTACAGAATGCGCCGGCCACATTCCAGCGGAAAATGGACCAGATGCTGAGGCCCCATCGGAAGTATGCTGCGGCTTACCTGGATGACATAATTGTCCATAGCACAGATTGGGCCTCACATCTGCCAAAAGTGCAAGCAGTCCTGGACTCTGTTCGGGAAGCGGGGTTTACGGCTAACCCTAAGAAGTGTACCATTGGGCAGGAGGAGGCCAAATATCTTGGGTACACCATTGGGAGGGGAGTAATAAAACCCCAACTCAACAAAGTCGAGGCCATCCAGAGTTGGCCACGTCCCAACAGCAAGAAGCAGGTACGAGCCTTTCTGGGAATCGCTGGGTATTATCTGCGATTCATTCCCCACTTTGCTTCTAAGGCTGTGCCCCTAACCAACCTGACGAAGGGGAAAGGGTCGGTCATGATTAAATGGACCCCCGAGGCTGAGGCAGCATTCCAATTCTTGAAACAAGCCTTATGTAGCCAGCCAGTGTTGTACTCACCCGACTTCTCTAAAGACTTTGTCGTACAAAGTGATGCGTCAGATGTGGGGTTAGGAGCAGTATTGTCCCAGGTCTGGAACGGGGAAGAGCACCCAGTCATTTACCTCAGCAGGAAGTTGAAGTCCCATGAGGTAAATTACGCCACCGTTGAAAAGGAGTGTTTAGCGGTGAAGTGGGCTCTAGATTCCCTTCGGTACTACCTGCTAGGTAGGCACTTTGACATGGTTACGGATCACGCTCCGTTAAAGTGGATGGCTCAAAACAAGGAAACAAATAGAAGAGTGAATAGGTGGTTCCTGGCCCTCCAGGAATTCAACTTCACAGTAAAGCATCGCCCTGGCGTTCAAATGGGGAATGTGGATGCTTTGTCTCGAGTACATGAATGCCTGATTGCTGGTGTTCCAACCCCGAGGTTAAAACAAGAGGGGGGGGTATGTGACAGCAGGAAGGTAAAGTCACCTGGTTGCATCCAGGGGGGTAGATATATTTCGCCCAGATTCAGGCTTTACGCCGACTTATACAACTAGGTGGAGAGTTGTATAAGCCCAGCTGAGGCTAGTGGGCTCATGGATGACTCATACCTCTAGGGAGAGTGTGGGGCGTCGTGCAGACAGGGAGTTGATGAGACCAGCTGAAGCTTGTCAGCTCATTTAGGCCTCTATAAGAACTCCCAGCTTCATTAGATGTTAGCTCATGCCTGGACCCAGACCTGTGTGGACTGTCTAGGGAGAGTGAACCCCTGTGCGGTGAGACAAAGCCTGTGTGGCTATTTGCTTGGACATTTAAAACCAGGGACTTAGGGACTAGGACAGCACTAGGCTGATCCCAGTTGTTAGTTAGGAAACCTGTATGTTTAGTCAGAGGTCAAGTTGACCAGGATTTATTTTGTTTATGTTTCTTTTGCTTTGCTGTGTTTTGTCACTGTAAATAGAAAATAAACCGCACCTTTTTGATTTTGAAAACCACAACCTCCGTTTGCTGGGCCTGTTTTTGTGTGGGGAGCCCATCTCGGGGGTCACACACACCCGCTGCCGAGCTAACCCCCTCACAATATATATATATATGTGTATATATATATATATGTGTATGTGTATATATATATATATATATATATATTGTGGGGGGGTTAGCTCGGCAGCGGGTGTGTGTGATCCCCTGGATGGGCTCCCCACACAAAAACAGGCCCAGCAGACGGAGGTTGTGGTTTTCAAGATCAAAAAGGTGCGGTTTATTTCTCTATTTACAGTGACAAAAAAACACAGCAAAGCAAAAAGAAACATAAACAAAATAAACCCTGGTCAGCTTGACCTCTGACTAAACATGCAGGTTTCCTAACTAACAACTGGGATCAGCCTGGTGCTGTCCTAGCCCCTAAGTCCCTGGTTTAGTAAATGTCCAAACAAATAGCCACACAGGCTTTGTCTCACCGCACAGGGGTTCACTCTCCCTAGACAGTCCACACAGGTCTGGTTCCAGGCATGAGCAAACACCTAATGAAGCTGGGAGTTTTTATAGAGGCCTTAAACGAGCTGACAAGCTTCAGCTGGTCTCATCAACTCCCTGTCTGCACGACGCCCAGCACTCTCCCTAGAGGTATGAATCATCCATGAGCCCACTAGCCTCAGCTGGGCTTCATCAACTCCCTCCCTAGTTGTATAAGTCGGCATAAAGCCTGAATCTGGGAGAAATATATCTACCCCCCTGGATGCAACCAGGTGACTTTACCTTCCTGCTGTCACATACCCCCCCCTCTTGTTTTAACCTTGGGGTTGGAACACCAGCAATCAGGCATTCATGTACTCGAGACAAAGCATCCACATTCCCCATTTGAACGCCAGGGCGATGCTTTACTGTGAAGTTGAATTCCTGTAGGGCCAGGAACCACCTATTCACTCTTCTATTTGTCTCCTTGTTTTGAGCCATCCACTTTAACGGAGCGTGATCCGTAACCATGTCAAAGTGCCTACCTAGCAGATAGTACCGAAGGGAATCTAGAGCCCACTTCACCGCTAAACACTCCTTTTCAACCGTGGCGTAATTTACCTCATGGGACTTCAACTTCCTGCTGAGGTAAATGACTGGGTGCTCTTCCCCGTTCCAGACCTGGGACAATACTGCTCCTAACCCCACATCTGACGCATCACTTTGTACGACAAAGTCTTTAGAGAAGTCGGGTGAGTACAACACTGGCTGGCTACATAAGGCTTGTTTCAAGAATTGGAATGCTGCCTCAGCCTCGGGGGTCCATTTAATCATGACCGACCCTTTCCCTTTCGTCAGGTTGGTTAGGGGCACAGCCTTAGAAGCAAAGTGGGGAATGAAGCGCCGATAATAACCCGCGATTCCCAGAAAGGCTCGTACCTGCTTCTTGCTGTTGGGACGTGGCCAACTCTGGATGGCCTCGACTTTGTTGAGTTGGGGTTTTATTACTCCCCTGCCAATGGTGTACCCAAGATATTTGGCCTCCTCCTGCCCAATGGTACACTTCTTGGGGTTAGCCGTAAACCCCGCTTCCCGGATAGAGTCTAGGACTGCTTGCACTTTTGGCAGATGTGAGGCCCAATCTGTGCTATGGACAATTACGTCATCCAGGTAAGCCGCAGCATACTTCCGATGGGGCCTCAGTATCTGGTCCATTTTCCGCTGGAATGTGGCCGGCGCATTCTGTAACCCGAACGGCATTCTCTTATATTGGAACGCCCCGTCTGGGGTTACAAATGCGGTTTTCTCTTTGGCCGACTTGGCCAGGGGAATTTGCCAATACCCTTTTGTGAGGTCAAGAGTCGTCATGTATCGGGCTGTTCCCAGCCGGTCGATCAACTCATCTATACGTGGCATGGGGTAGGTGTCAAATTTTGTAACTTTGTTCAACTGACGAAAATCGTTACAAAATCGCCAGCTCCCATCCGGTTTAGGCACCAACACAATGGGACTAGACCAATCACTTTGGGACTCCTCTATCACCCCTAAGTTCAGCATTTTCTGTACTTCCTCCCGTATTGCCTCCCGTCGGGCCTCTGGGATCCGATAGGGTTTTAACTTCACCCTTTCACCGGGCGGGGTAATAATATCATGCTCTACCCCAGATGTTTGTCCCGGCAGCTCAGAGAACACCTCCTTGTTGCGAAGCACAAACTCCTTCACCTCCTGTTGTTGGGGTTGTGACAAGGTGGCTGCTATTCCAACCTCCGGAATCACGCAACCAGTTTGAGCTGGTGACCAAGTTTCTGCGACTAGGGACTCTCTATCCCTCCAGGCTTTCAACAGATTAACGTGATAGATCTGTTTGGGCTTTCGCCTTCCTGGTTGTCTGACCTTGTAATTCACTTCGCTCACTTTTTCCATTATCTCGTAGGGGCCTTGCCATTTGGCAAGGAATTTACTTTCAACCGTAGGGACAAGTACCAATATCCTATCCCCCGGGGAAAAGGTACGGGTCTTGGCTCCACGGTTGTACACTCTCTGCTGTGCCAACTGCGCTTGGGCCAAATGTTCCTTCACGATGGGCATTACCTGTGCAATTCGATCTTGCATCAGGGCGACATGCTCAATCACACTCCTGTGGGGAGAACTCTCACTTTCCCAAGTTTCCTTGGCAATATCCAACAGTCCTCTTGGGTGTCTCCCATACAGTAACTCAAAGGGGGAGAATCCCGTAGAGGATTGGGGCACCTCCCTAATAGCAAACATCAAATAAGGAAGTAGACAGTCCCAATCCTTTCCATCTCTATCCACCACTTTCTTCAACATTTGTTTTAGGGTTTTGTTGAATCTTTCAACCAGCCCATCGGTTTGGGGGTGATACACAGACGTACGCAATTGCGTCACTTTGAACAATTTACACAGCTCTTTCATAACCCGGGACATAAAGGGTGTACCTTGGTCCGTAAGCAGTTCTTTACAAATACCCACCCGGCTAAAAACAAGAGATAGCTCTTTGGCTATGGTTTTGGCCGAGGTATTTCGGAGAGGGATCGCTTCTGGATAACGGGTGGCATAGTCCATTATAACTAATATGTACTGGTGCCCCCTAGCGGACTTGATTATAGGACCTACCAAATCCATTGCGACCCTCTCAAACGGGACCTCAATGATGGGTAGAGGGACCAGCGGGCTACGGAAATGTGGCATCGGGGCCGACCTCTGACACACAGGGCAGGAGGAACAATAATTTTCTATGTCCTTCATCACCCCAGGCCAATAGAATCTCTGTAATACCCTCTCTCGGGTTTTCTCTGTCCCCAGATGACCTCCAAGAATGTGCCCATGGGCCAACTCCAACACCAACTTCCTGTATGGTTTGGGCACTACAAAGCTGCTCAACGGTTTCTTCTGCCCTTTTTGCCACCCGATACAGTAGGTCCTTCTCTACGCTGAAGTATGGGTAAGTGCAGGTATTATCTGGGTTCACTAACTCGCCATCTATTTCCACGACGTTTTCCCGTGCCTTTATTAGGGCGGGGTCTTTTAACTGTTCTGTGGCAAAATTTTCCCTGTGAACCTCAAGATCAGAAAACTCCACAGACGGTAGGTTTTCGTCTGAGGAGGTGGGCTCCTCTCCAGTTTCTTGAGTCTCCCCTGCCAATACTGACAAGGGAAATTCTGGAGAGTCCTCACCACTCTCAGAGGAGTTCTGGCTATCACCTTCCTGGTACATAGGGGCACCAGTGGGGGGCTCAGGATCATCCCACAGTTCCCAGAACTTCGGAAAATCCCTTCCCACAATGGCATCATGCGGTAATTGAGATACTAACCCCACTGGATGAGAGAGGGTACCTTTGGGGGTCTTGAAACACACTGTAGTCACTGGATACTCTCGGGTGTCCCCATGCACACAAATAACAGCTACCTTGCTATTCCCAGAGATCTCTGTTATAACTAATTCAGCCTTTATCAGGGTCACAAGGCTACCTGAATCCAGTAATACCACAACATTTCTACCATTAATACACATTTTGCATAAATGTTTCTCAGTTCCCCGAATGGCAGTGCATGCGACTGTCGCACACAGCGACTGACGTCTGTCCGTCAGAAAGTCACATTGCATGGGTTCCTCCACAACCGGGCAATTTGCTGCAATATGTCCCGCTTGCCGGCAGCGGTAGCAAACAATCCATTTGGCTGCCTCTTGAGCCCCTGACTTCCCAGGCTGTTCTCGCCAAACTTTGGGTAGAGCTCCCACCCTCTCACTCTCTCCACCCTCACCCCTTGGAATCCTCTTATCCGCCCCTGGGGATGGTCTGGTCTTAGGGTGGAAAGTCCGAGAGTCTCTGGAAGAGGCCGTCAGGTTCTCTGTAGCCAAGTATTTCTCTACACGATCCACAAGACCACCGGCCGTCTCTGGGTCTCCATGGCTTACCCACTTTTGGATGGCAGTAGGAAGAGCTCTCAAAAACCGATCCATTACAACACGTTCCACAATCTCTGGTGCGGACAAAGTCTCTGGCTGTAGCCACTTCCTGCTCAGGTGAATGAGATCATACATTTGAGACCTGGGGGGGGTTTTCCAAGCTGGAAAGTCCAGTTATGCACACGCTGAGCCCGGACAGCCAGGGTGACACCCAGCCTTGCCAATATTTCAGCTTTTAGCATCACATAGTCTTTTGCTTGGTCAGGCTCTAGGTCATAGTAAGCCTTCTGCGATTCACCAGTTAACAGAGGAGCCACCAGTCCAGCCCACTGCTCCTCAGGCCACTTTTCTCTTTTAGCAGTCCTTTCAAATGTGGTCAAAAATACCTCTGGATCATCCTCTCCAGTCATTTTTGTCAATAAACGACTCACCCCAAAGGACGCGGTATTAGTGGGACGGCTTTCCTCACTGGTCTGCGGACGTTGCTGCATTACTGCTTCCATCTGTTGTAGTCTCTGCTCTTGCTTCTGCAACAGGTCTATGAAGCGGGCCTCAGATTGCTGCTGGGCTTGTTGCTGGGCTGCGAAGCTCTGTTGTTGAGCTGCAAGGCTCTTTTGCAAACCTGCATTTGTCTGCTGTTGATTGGCATTTGCTAGAGCCAGCTGTTTCAGTATCTCCTCCATGCTGGCTTAAAAAAAAACTGCCCGCATTCTCCACCAACTGTGGGGGGGGGGGGGTTAGCTCGGCAGCGGGTGTGTGTGATCCCCTGGATGGGCTCCCCACACAAAAACAGGCCCAGCAGACGCAGGTTGTGGTTTTCAAGATCAAAAAGGTGCGGTTTATTTCTCTATTTACAGTGACAAAAAAACACAGCAAAGCAAAAAGAAACATAAACAAAATAAACCCTGGTCAGCTTGACCTCTGACTAAACATGCAGGTTTCCTAACTAACAACTGGGATCAGCCTGGTGCTGTCCTAGTCCCTAAGTCCCTGGTTTAGTAAATGTCCAAACAAATAGCCACACAGGCTTTGTCTCACCGCACAGGGGTTCACTCTCCCTAGACAGTCCACACAGGTCTGGTTCCAGGCATGAGCAAACACCTAATGAAGCTGGGAGTTTTTATAGAGGCCTTAAACGAGCTGACAAGCTTCAGCTGGTCTCAACTCCCTGCCTGCACGACGCCCAGCACTCTCCCTAGAGGTATGAATCATCCATGAGCCCACTAGCCTCAGCTGGGCTTCATCAACTCCCTCCCTAGTTGTATAAGTCGGCATAAAGCCTGAATCTGGGAGAAATATATCTACCCCCCTGGATGCAACCAGGTGACTTTACCTTCCTGCTGTCACAATATATATATACATATATACATTAGGGCTGGGAAAAAAAATCGATTTTAATCTTGAATCGAGTTTTGAGTTCAAATCGATTCAGATTTGAAGAAAATAGTTTTTTCTCTTATAGTCCATGGACCGACACAGCTCTCATACTGATTACATGTGGGTATATGTCCCTGCTTGCCAGGAGAAGACCTAGGCAGGATGTTAAAACATTCTAGAACAAGCCAGAGCTGAACAGCCCGCCCAGGGGGGCGGTCCCTCCAGACATTACCCTCCCACCTGCAGCTAGCAGCCTCAGTTTTTTTCTGCCTAGCAGAAGGAGAAGACGTGGCTCTCTCAGGAGCCAGTCTCCTGGAAGATTTTTACTAATAATAATAATTTTATTATTTTATTTTTGAGACCTTCAATCAACTGTCGGCTGGGCAACAGGTTGGGTACACTAGTATCCTCGTAGTCTTCCCTGTCCGACCATTGAGCGTGCTGATCCTCGCCTTGTGTGCGTGAGACTCAGTTCACGACATACCCCATGGCTCCAGGGGTGGCCGGGTTGCTTTCATGCTCCCGCGGTCCTCTCAAGATTGAACAGTACCTACTGTATCTCTCGCGGTTGACCGGGCCGACAGCTACGCAGTACGACTCTGTGATAGGTCTGTCTGAAACAAGCCAGTGAATCCCTCTATTGGCACCAAGGGTGTTCTCCAAGGTGCTTGCGGGACGGGTAAGTAGTCTCTCCTGAAAAGAAGGTGAGTACATGCTGGCTGTGTTTCTGTGTGTGGGGGGTTCTCCCTGTCTCCCCCCTGTTATGCTGCTCTCTGCACCCTGCTCTGGTGCTGTGTGGGGATACTTGGGGGGTCGTTCTGCCCTGGGGGGGCGCTCTATGCTGTTTCATATGCTGGGAAGTGTTCTGGAGGACTTTGTGTGGTGTTTTGCGTGCGCCATTGGCACGGTATTTTAAATTTAAAAAGTGCGCCATCGGCGGTCCTTTTGCCGCGGCTCAAGCACAAGCGCCCGGCTGCCATTTTCTTGTAGCCACAGTGCTTTTAGTTTCGGTTTCGGCCTCTAGCGGCGCTGCTGAACGGCACAAAATACCTCTCTCCTCACAGATTCTTCACTCTCCTCAGGCTTCACACCACGCTACAGCGCAGCTCATACAGCGGAACCGAGCGGTCCCTAAGTGTGGTGAGTCCTCCGGGTATCCCCTCCTCAGCCTCAGCACAGCCAGTGGGTGGACTGTACTATTCACTGTAATAGTGAATAGGGTCTCAGAGGGTGGCAATATGGAGTCTGGTTCACCTGCTTCTCCCCACTTGTCAGAGGCAACTGGCAGTGCTCCTGCACCTGCGGTCCCTATGGACCAGTTGTCGGCAGTCCTGGAATCATTCCTTGTCAAGCTGGAAGCGGTGTGCGAATGCACGGGTGCTGTAAAGCGCCCCCTCCCCACACAATCTCCACATGGGGAGTGCTCTGACTCAGATATGGGCCTAGCTACTGCTGCTCAGGACCCTAGCTCTGAGGATTTTGATGTGTTTGGTCAGGACATTCCTTGTAAGGAAGACCCCTGTCTTGAACCACCTACTGACAGGGTGCTTGTGAGTGAACTCATTGATGCTGTGAGGGACGATCTCAAGCTGAATGTTGAGGCTGAGGAACCTCAGGTGGACACTATGACCTTTTTGGTTCTTTGAAAGCCGTGTCTTCAAAAACGGTTTTTCCATATGTGCCTTTTTTTGATGCATACATTGACCAAGTCTGGGATAAGCCGCAGAAGACTTTGACGGTCCCGCGGCGCATAGCCTTACGGTACCCCTTTAAAGAGGACCTGGTTAAGAAGTGGGCTCAACCCCCAGTGGTCGATCCCCCCGGTCGCCCGTTTGAATAAGGCCACCATGCTCCCAATGGAAGGGACTCCTGCATTTAAGGATCCCGCTGACAGGAGGTCAGAGGTGGCGTGTAGAACTATGTTCACCTTATTGGGGGCCGCCTTACGCCCTATAGTGGTGGCGACACTTGTGTCTCAGACACTCACAGGCTGGGCACGGATATTGCACCAGACAGTGCATGAAACCATTGCCCTGGCTCAACAGCTTGCGCAGGGTTTAGTCTCCGTGTGCGATGCCACTGTGGATGCGACCCCTTTAATAACGGGGGCCTCCATTTCGGCTGTTGTGGTGCGTCGCCTTATCTGGCCGAAATGCTGGTCGGCCAATCTAGCTTCCAAAAAGCTCCTGGCTGACTTGCCCTTTAAGGGCGGTAGACTGTTAGGGGCTGCCCTGGATGACATTATTAAGAACGTCACAGGAGGTAAGAGCACCTTCCTTCCCCAGTCTATCAAGTGAAAGGAGCCCCACCGCAGGCCGGGCCCTTCCTTTCCGGCGAAGAAGTTTTTTTCGTCAGTCAGATTCCACGGGTAAGCCCACCCAGACTGAAAAAAGTGCGGCTGGGGGGCAAAGACGTCCCTGGGTGCGTAAGCCTACCAAGCAAGCTCCCAAGTCCACCACCGCATGAAGTCTTGCCCCTGCCTGACTCTGGGGTGGGGGGACGTCTTTGCAGGTTCTCGGTGCGGTGGACCTCCCGGATCTCCGGCCGGTGGGTGTGCGAGGTGGTCACCTCGGGATACAGGATAGAGTTCCGCTTGTGGCCCCCAAACAGTTTTTTTCCCTCGAACCTCCCTCTCCTTCCGGCCCGCCGGGCGGCCCTCTTGGGGGCCGTACAGGATTTGCTCAGGCGCGGAGTAATTGTGCAGGTTCCGTCACAAGAGAGGTTTCAGGGGTTTTACTCAAACCTGTTTGTCGTCCCGAAAAAGGACGGGGTTCGGCCAATCCTGGACCTCAAGGCCCTGAATGCCTATGTGAGGGTACAAAACTTCAGGATGGAATCCATTCGCACGGTGATCGTGACACTCCACCAGGGGGATTTTTTGGCGTCCTTGGATATCAAGGACGCTTACTTGCACATCCCAATCTGCGCAGGCCACCAGAGGTTTCTGCGCTTTGCCATAGGCGAAGTCCACTATCAGTTCGTGGCCCTTCCCTTTGGCCTAGCATCAGCACCACGGGTTTTCACCAAGGTGCTGGCCCCGGTTCTAGCTTTGCTGAGACAGCGAGGAATTGTTATCGTGGGCTATCTTGACAATCTTCTTCTCAGAGCAGAAAATGGCTCAGAATTGGAGGAAAATGTGACGATAGTCAGTCAGACCCTCCGGGACTTCGGTTGGGTTCTGAACACACGGAAGTCTGCTCTAGTCCCGACTCAGCGCTTGGAGTATCTGGGTCTGATCCTGGACACTTCGGCAGCAAAGGTGTTTCTACCCTCAGAGAAGCTACTGACACTTCGGTCAGCAGTACGGGTTTTGTCGTCCCGAAAATGGTTGTCAATTCGCTTCTGCATGAGAGTCCTGGGACTAATGGTGGCCTCCTTCGAGGCAGTTCCGTATGCCCAATCACACACTCGGGCATTGCAGAAGGGAATTCTGTCGGTTTGGGACAAGTCCCCATTGTCTTTGGATCTTCAGATCCAGGTGAGTCACTCTGTCAAGGCGTCCCTAACGTGGTGGCTGAGGTCCCCGGCTCTTCGGGCCGGGAAGTCGTTCCTCCCATCGACTGTACAGTGATCACAACAGACGCCAGCCTGACGGGCTGGGGAGGAGTGTGGGGAGTCCTGTCAGCTCAAGGGCTCTGGACTCCAGCCGAATCTCGTCTCCCAATCAACGTCCTGGAATTGCAGGCGATCAGACTGTGTCTCTCCGCTTGGTCGAAGAGGCTACAGGGCCGCTCGGTCAGAATCCAGTCGGACAACGCCACGGCCGTGGCGTATGTCAACCATCAGGGGGGCACTCGGAGCTCAGCTGCGGCATCCGAGGTCGCCCACATCCTAAGATGGGCGGAAAGAAGCGTGCCGGCGCTGTCGGCCGTTTACATTCCGGGCGTAGAAAACTGGCAGGCGGACTATCTGAGCTGCCAGTCCCTGGACCAGGGGGAGTGGTCCTTGCATCCGGAAGTGTTTCAGCTCCTTAGTCGATGATGGGGCACTCCGGATGTGGACCTGATGGTGTCTCGACTCAATCGCAAGGTGTCGAGGTTTGTGGCCCGGTCCAGGGACCCCTGGGCGGATGCCTCGGACGCGTTAGTGGCCCCGTGGGGTCGGTATTGCCTGATATGTCTACCCTCCGCTGCAGTTGATTCCTCGTCTGCTGCGCAGGGTAGCGGCCAAGGATATTCCAGTGATCCTCATTGCTCCGGACTGGCCTCGGCGTCATTGGTATGCCGACCTGGTACGTCTCATCGCGGACATCCCTTGGCGCCTGCCCTTGAGTCAGGACCTTCTATCTCAAGGTCCTATCTTTCATCCTGCTTTACAGTCTCTGGCTTTAATGGCATGGCTATTGAGAGCCAGGTGCTGAAAGACCGAGGCCTGTCGGATTCAGTAATTTCAACCATGCTTAGGGCACGGAAGTCTTCTTCTAGGAAGATCTATCACCGTACCTGTAGAGCTTACATCGCTATGTGCGAGGAACTGTACTGGCGTCCACGGACATACTCTGTT